>CM035158.1:4929357-5157662 GCA_020205615.1 Panax quinquefolius | reverse complement strand
CGTTGACCTGAGGTTTCTCTTAGGCTCTTTCTCTTCACTCTCTCTGCCGCCGACTGAATCTGACCTCATTTCATATTCTCTCTATCTATCGCAAGGTAAGCCCAAATGTGTATGATTGCTCTGTTTTTCTGTATATCTTTGCTTTTGTATATGTTTTTCTGTTGTATGTGTGTGTACGGACGCCCATCTCTGACCTCATTTTTGTATATCAAAGACGTTGACACAGGTTTCTCTTAGGCTCTTTCTCTTCACTCTCTCTGCCGCCGACTGAATATGACCTCATTTCATATCCTCATTTCATATTCTCTCTATCTATCGCAAGGTAAGCCCAAATGTGTATGATTGCTCTGTTTTTCTGTATATCTTTGCTTTTGTATATGTTTTTCTGTTGTATGTGTGTGTACGGACGCCCATCTCTGACCTCATTTTTGTATATCAAAGACGTTGACACAGGTTTCTCTTAGGCTCTTTCTCTTCACTCTCTCTGCCGCCGACTGAATCTGACCTCATTTCATATTCTCTCTATCTATCGCAAGGTAAGCCCAAATGTGTATGATTGCTCTGTTTTTCTGTATATCTTTGCTTTTGTATATGTTTTTCTGTTGTATGTGTGTGTACGGACGCCCATCTCTGACCTCATTTTGTATATCAAAAGCGTTGACCTGAGTTTCTCTTAGGCTCTTTCTCTTCACTCTCTCTCCATGTCTCCATTGGCTGAATATGACCTCATTTCATATTATCCTCATTTCAAATGTGTATATTTTTTCTCTATATCTTTGCTTTTTATATATTTTTTACATTGTATGTGTGTGTGCAGCCCCTCGACCTCATTTTGTGTATCAAAGCGTTGACCACTTTCTCTTAGGCTCTTTCTCTATCTCTTTGCTTTTGTATATACCTCATTTTATATTCTCTCTGTATGTGTGTGTGTGTATGATTGCTCTGTTTTTACTGTATATCTTTGCTTTTGCCCATTGTATGTATGTGTGTGTCTGGACGCCCATCTCGACCTCATTTTGTATATCAAAAGCGTTGACATTGTGAGTTTCTCTTAGGCTCTTTCTCTTCACTCTCTCTGCCGCCGACTGAATCTGACCTCATTTCATATTCTCTCTATCTATCATGAGTAAGCCCAAATGTGTATGATTGCTCATTTTTACTGTATATCTTTGCTTTTGTATATGTTTTTTACATTGTGTTGTGTGTACAGAGCCTTACATCTACCTCATTTTGTATATCAAAAGCGTTGACAGAGGTTTCTCTTGGCTCTTTCTCTTCTCTCTCTCTGCCTTGAATCGACCTCATTTCATATTCTCTCTCATCATGAGTTTGTATATCAAGTATATCGCTTTTATATATTTTTACATTGTATGTGTGTGTCTGACGGTTCTCTACGACCTCATTTTGTATATCTCAAAAAGCGTTGACCACGAGTTTCTCTTAGAGCTCTTTCTCTTCACTCTCTCTCTATCTACCCTTGCATTGAATATGACCTCATTTCATATTCTCTATCTATATGAGTAAGCCCAAATGTGTATGATTGCTCTTGTTTTTTACTGTATATCTTTGCTTTTGTATATATTTTTTACATTGTGTGTGTGTCTGGACGCCCATGTCTCGACCTCATTTTGTATATCAAAGACGTTGACACAGGTTTCTCTTAGGCTCTTTCTCTTCACTCTCTCTGCCATGTTGAATATGACCTCATTCACCTCATTTCATATCCTCATTTCATATTTTATTCTCTCTGTCTCTATCTATCATGTGAGTAAGCCAAATGTGTATGATTCTCTCTTTTTTTACGTATATCTTTGCTTTTGTATATGTTTTTTTACATTTGTATGTGTGTGTCTGGGCCCATCATCTCGACCTCATTTTTGTATATCAAAGCGTTGACACTGAGTTTCTCTTAGGCTCTTTCTCTTCACTCTCTGCCGTGAATATGAATCGACCTCATTTCATATTCTCTCTCTCTATCATCATGAGTAAGCCCAAATGTGTATGATTGCTTTCTGTTTTTTGTATATCTTTGCTTTTGTATATGTTTTTACATTGTATGTGTGTCACAGACCTTGTCTCGACCTCATTTTTGTATATCAAAGAAGCGTTGACCACGAGGTTTCTCTTAGGCTCTTTCTCTTCACTCTCTCTGCCGCCGACTGAATATGACCTCATTTCATATCCTCATTTCATATTCTCTCTATCTATCGCAAGGTAAGCCCAAATGTGTATGATTGCTCTCTTTTTTACTGTATATCTTTGCTTTTGTATATTTTTTTTTATGTTGTATGTGTGTGTATCTGACCTCATTTTTGTATATCAAAAGCGTTGACCCATCTCGACCTCATTTTTGTATATATCAAAGCGTTGACCTGAGGTTTCTCTTAGGCTCTTTCTCTTATATATGTTTCTCTCTCTACCGCGCCATCTCGTGAATCGACCTCATTTCATATTCTCTCTCTCGACCTCTATATTCTCTCCATCAAGAGTAAGCCCAAATGTGTATGATTGCTTTCTGTTTTTTGTATATCTTTGCTTTTGTATATATTTTTACATTGTATGTGTGTGTGTCTGGGCCATCATCTCGACCTCATTTTGTATATCAAAGACGTTGACACAGGTTTCTCTTAGGCTCTTTCTCTTCACTCTCTCTGCCGCCGACTGAATATGACCTCATTTCATATCCTCATTTCATATTCTCTCTATCTATCGCAAGGTAAGCCCAAATGTGTATGATTGCTCTGTTTTTACTGTATATCTTTGCTTTTGTATATGTTTTTCTGTTGTATGTGTGTGTACGGACGCCCATCTCTGACCTCATTTTTGTATATCAAAAGCGTTGACCTGAGGTTTCTCTTAGGCTCTTTCTCTTCACTCTGGCCATTGAATATGGCCTCGAATCGACCTCATTTCATATTCTCTCTCTATCTATCAAATAAATGTATGAGTAAGCCCAAATGTATATGATTGCTTTCTTATATTTTTTTCATTGTATATCTTTGCTTTTGTATATATTTTTTACATTGTATGTGTGTCTTGGACGACTCCTGTATGTGCCATGTCTCGACCTCATTTTGTATATCAAAGAGCGTTCTCTTGAGTAACAGTTTCTCTTAGCTCTTTCTCTTTCTTTTCTATCTCATATGTATGTGTGTGTCTGCCCGTCTATTGAATATGTACCTCATTTCATATCTCTCTCTCGGCCTCTATTCTCTATCTATCAAGAGTAAGCCCAAATGTGTATGATTGCTCTCTGTTTTTACAGTATATCTTTGCTTTTGTATATGTTTTTCTGTTGTATGTTTGTGTACGGACGCCCATCTCTGGCCTCATTTTTGTATATCAAAGACGTTGACACAAGTTTCTCTTAGGCTCTTTCTCTTCACTCTCTCTCTGCCATTGAATCTGACCTCATTCCTCATTTTTATCTCTCTCTCTGCTCTATCATGAGTAAGCCCAAATGTGTATGATTGCTCTTTTTTTCTGTATATCTTTGCTTTTGTATATGTTTTTCTGTTGTATGTGTGTGTACGGACGCCCATCTCTGACCTCATTTTGTATATCAAAAGCGTTGTACAGAGTTTCTCTTAGGCTCTTTTCTTCTTCTCTCTACTGTGGCATCTATGAATTTGAATATGACCTCATTTCATATTCTCTCTATCTATCATAAGAGTAAGCCCAAATGTGTATGATTGCTTTCTGTTTTTGTATATCTTTGCTTTTGTATATGTTTTTACATTGTATGTGTGTGTGTCTGAGCCCCCGTCTCGACCTCATTTTTGTATATCAAAGAGCGTTGACCTGAGTTTCTCTTAGGCTCTTTCTCTTCTCTCTCTCTGCCATGGCCATTGAATCGACCTCATTTCATATTCTCTCTCTCTATCATCATGAGTAAGCCCAAATGTGTATGATTGCTTCTCTTTTTTTTACGTATATCTTTGCTTTTGTATATGTTTTTACATTGTATGTGTGTGTCTGGACGCCCATCATCTCGACCTCATTTTTGTATATCAAAAGCGTTGACATGCAGGTTTCTCTTAGGCTCTTTCTCTTCTCTCTCTCTCTGAATATGGCCATTGAATCGACCTCATTTCATATTCTCTCTATCTATCATGTGAGTAAGCCCAAATGTATATTGCTTTCTTTTTCTGTATATCTTTGCTTTTGTATATGTTTTTACATTGTATGTGTGTGTGTAGACATACATCTACGCCCATCTCGACCTCATTTTTTGTATATCATAAAGCGTTGACCACAGGTTTCTCTTAGGCTCTTTCTCTTCACTCTCTCTGCCGCCGACTGAATATGACCTCATTTCATATTCTCTCTCTATCTATCATGAGTAAGCCCAAATGTGTATGATTGCTCTCTGTTTTACATATATCTTTGCTTTTGTATATGTTTTTTTTTGTATTGTATGTGTGTGTCTGCTGACGCCCATCTCGACCTCATTTTGTATATCAAAAGCGTTGACACAGGTTTCTCTTAGGCTCTTTCTCTTCACTCTCTCTGCCGCCGACTGAATATGACCTCATTTCATATCCTCATTTCATATTCTCTCTCTCTATGAGTAAGCCCAAATGTGTATGATGATTTCTGTTTTTACATATATCTTTGCTTTTGTATATGTTTTTTACATTTTGTGTGTGTGTGTCTGAGACGCCCATCTCTAACCTCATTTTTTGTATATCAAAAGACGTTGACTGAGTTTCTCTTAGGCTCTTTCTCTTCACTCTCTCTCGCTTTTGTATATGAATCGACCTCATTTCATATTCTCTCTTCTCTCTATCTGCATTGAAGAGTAATTCCCAAATGTGTATGATTGCTATCTTGTTTTTTGTATATCTTTGCTTTTGTTTGTATGTTTTTACGACCTCATTTTTGTATGTGTGTGTTTCACGGACGCCCATCATCTCGACCTCATTTTTTTGTATATCAAAGAGCGTTGACCACAGGTTTCTCTTAGGCTCTTTCTCTTCACCTCTCTAAAAGCGTTGACCAGGTTTCTCTTAAATATGACCTCATTTCATATCCTCATTTCATATTCTCTCTCTATCTATCGCTATGAGTAAGCCCAAATGTGTATGATTGCTTTCTGTTTTTGTATATCTTTACTTTTTGTATATGTTTTTTACATTGTGTGTGTGTACTGGACGCCCATCTCGACCTCATTTTGTATATCAAAGAAGCGTTGACTGAGGTTTCTCTTGGGCTCTTCTCTTCTCTCTCTGCCATGGTGAATATGACCTCATTTCATATTCTCTCTATCTATCATGAGAGTAAGCCCAAATATGTATGATTGCTTTCTTTTTTGTATATCTTTGCTTTTGTATATGTTTTTACATTGTATGTGTGTGTGTGCACGGGACGCCATCGTCGACCTCATTTTGTATATCAAAAGCGTTGACCACAGGTTTCTCTTAGGCTCTTTCTCTTCACTCTCTCTCTGCATCATGGCCCATATGAAATCGACCTCATTTCATATTCTCTCTATCTATCATGAGTAAGCCCAAATGTGTATGATTGCTCTGTTTTTTACGTATATCTTTGCTTTTGTATATGTTTTTTACATTGTATGTGTGTGTACTGACGCCCATCTCGACCTCATTTTTTGTATATCAAAAGCGTTGACCACAGGTTTCTCTTAGGCTCTTTCTCTTCTTCTCTCTCTGCTGCATTGAATATGACCTCACCTCATTCATATCCTCATTTCATATTCTCTATCTATCTATCAAGAGTAAGCCCAAATGTGTATGATTGATTCTTTTTTTGTATATCTTTGCTTTTGTATATGTTTTTTTACTGTTGTATGTGTGTGTGTGTACTGGGCCATGTCTCAGGCCCATCTCTCACGACCTCATTTTTGTATATCAAAAGCGTTGACCACAGGTTTCTCTTAGGCTCTTTCTCTTCACTCTCTCTCTGCATAGGCCCAATGAATCGACCTCATTTCATATTCTCTCTCTCTATCTATGTATGAGTAAGCCCAAATGTGTATGATTGCTCTTTTTTCTGTATATCTTTGCTTTTGTATATGTTTTTTTACATTGTATGTGTGTGTCTGACAGACGCCCGTCTCGACCTCATTTTGTATATCAAAAAGCGTTGACATGAGTTTCTCTTAGGCTCTTTCTCTTCACTCTCTCTTGCCGATTGAATATAGTACATATGAGCTTGCAACTTCCAAACACATCTACTAGTTATCAATTTTTTTGTCTCGACTTAAATATCCTACATATATTCTCCATCCGCCATTATTATATAAAGATGCCCTTGATATGCAAAATTATAAAAGCAGATCCTTAGTAGTAATGTTTTTATTTGGATCGATGAAATTTAATATTTTATCATATTTTGGAACTTTCGTAATGAGTAGAGCTTAGAGAGCAACCATTGTCTCTCAAACTACACATCACCTAATTGAGTACATACTCGAATTCATGCTCGGATACTATCTATATGCATTTTTAAATTAAATTAGAATATTTATTTATTTTTATTATTTTTATTTTTTTGTAAAGTATACTCTTATTTTCTTTGTTAAATAATAAGTTATATTTGATACTAGTATGTATTATTAAGTTGGGTATGTGCAAACTTGAACATGAATTAATTAAGAGTATTTAAGTCGAATTTGAATGAGTTTAACCTTTCAAATTAAATCCAAGCCACTTTTATTCAACTATGTTCAATTCATTTTTAACACTAAATTTTCTCTGTGATGCTATATAAAATTTTAAAATTCCATTATTACATAACTAATTACTAGGTGATGTAATCAACTTAAGACTATGTTTATTTGCAAGAATTATAATCTAAGGATTATAATTATAATGTTAAGATTATTAAACTATTTTATAATCTTGAGACTAATAGTTATAAGTTTAAATTTGAAAACAAACAAGACAATTGACATTAATAACCAAATCTCAACTTGCAAACCTGACCCTTAGGCAGCGTTTTTGGTGGAAGTCTATAACAATGATCGTGGCATAGTAGCTATAGATGTCTATAATGACGCTCGGCGACCGTCGCTATAAAACACTATAGCTACTACTGACGATGTAATATTGTTATAGACTTTTTAAATTTTAAAGAAAATTAATTGTGTACATTTATCCAACAAACACAAATACAATATAAAATAAAACATAAAAAAAATATTGTATACATGATTTAAAATTATTCACATTACAATTACAATAATTACAATCTTCTTCGAGAAGGTTAACTCATCGTATCAAACATTAAGTTACAATAATTTAGTTCCAACAATGTTTATAAATTAAGACAAATCAAAAGCAAACAATAATTATGCGAGATGTCTTTGTTGAAGGTAGATATCCAAAGAATGAGAAAAATATAATCTCAAATTCATAGGACTAAGAAGATGCCTTTTTCCTCATGTGTAACTCGGGGACCAACTCTAATTAATTGAGAGTCACGAGCAACCTAAATCGATAATTGTGACATTCACAAAATCGGTTTCTTTGATGTTATTTGGTCCCACCTAAACATCGACAAGAAAGGACATCAACAATGATAATAATAAAAAAAAAACCTATTCCAAAAAAAAATAAAAACTGGCAAAATAATTTTAAGCCTTATAACTTATAAGTAAAAACAAAACGGGGTACCATTCCAGGAAGGTAGCATATTAAATTGAAGGCAGTAGCATACCTCCAATTGTAAAGATGCAATTTCACGTTCGATACCGCCATAAATTACAAAACCATAATATGGAATAATAGTTAAATTTCACGCCACTGAAACCTCAAGTATATATTTTTAATGGTAGGTAAGTTTTGGCCCATAGTATCAATACCTATCGGGATTGTAGCGCGACCTTGAGGTTATTTCTCGGGCCTCTACCATTTCTCCCACCACTTGAAAATGCAGAAACCCCAAGCATTACTATGTCTTTTCTACAATTGTGCCTTGAAAACCACAAAAATGTTTGAAAAGTAAAATTTTTCACTTCCCCAAAATATATACTATGTTTTACGTCACGAAATAAACAATTAAAGCTCGATAATCCTAAATCTAAGTCACAATCTTTAAAAAAGGCAAACGAAGTAACACTACCTCTAGTGGCAACAAACATTTCCCTTTAGCTTGTCATGAATGCCTCATCGGTTTACATAACAACACATTACTCTCAATTCAATTCATACTAAAAGATAAATATAACATATTAACATTCTAATAACAAATTAATAAACCAAAACAAAGTCCTAATCATATGAATAATGTGCGGTGAAATTGTTATGGAGGAATTCATTTAATATCTTTGAATTCAACTAAATACCATGTTGTAAATATAGAAATAGTCCCAACAAGTGAGACTTGAGGTTAGTGATTAATAAGGTACTTCATTCTTAGGAGAAGTCCCTGCACCATATATTACGTATAATTGAGCTAAAGTACATCACGTTGAATAACTCAGACAGAGAAAATTCAAAGCGAAATACTTGGCAAATGCTTGAACCCGATTTTTGAATCTAAAATTTGAGGAAACTTTGAAAAAATAAGTCACAATTCTCTATCATACAAGTTATTACGGTGTTCTTGATCCGTCTAAACCATTTTTCACGGTGAAAGAAGGGGGAATAAGTTTTCGTTTCATTCGAGCACTCGCCCGTGATAACACGAGATCATGCGACTATGCAGTTTCTAAAATTACATACAACGTTGATTCACTCTCCTGTCTCTTAACAACCCTCCAAAATCTTCTTCTAGAAATAAACAAGGATTAAGAATACGTATAGAAAGAATTTATAATTACTGTAATTTGAAATTTCTGAGGAGTTAAAAGGAAAAAGCATTATTTAGCAAAAAAAAAAAGAATAGGAAAAGCATTACACCGAGGATCTTTGCAAAGACCTCATCAAGCATGTCATCCATGCCACTTGGTCCACTTGCCATGGCAAATAGCTCATATCCTTTTCTTCCTCACTACAAAAATCCCGTCTCTCAAGCTTTGCAATAAGAGGAGCGAAATCCTTCATGTTATCACACTTAGGCGGAGGAACTCAAGTAAATCGTACCCTCAAACTCATGTGATGAAACTTGCGAAAATTATTTCTAATCTCGGACTTACTATTAAAAAATTTTGCAATTTTCTTGCAATTATCGATTCTTATCTTAAAAAGTGGAAGCTCTTTCCTAAAATCTTTGATCAAACTAGTATATAGTTACATAGTGTCTCTGCCATAGTTTCAAGAACTAAATGCGAGTGCCTTCATTGTTTCAAGTGGAAGCTAATTAATTGTAAATTGCACCATGAAGCCACTGATATAAGTGAGTGAGATATCAACATCTGTATCGGACTTGTATATATTCCCCTTCGTTATTACAAAAGAAAGTAGAATATCTGGATTCACTTATATTTTAATGGAATCTTTACTACAATTGGGTCAGAAAGAAAATGAGTAGAACACATACTTCATATGTCACTATTTTCTCAATCATACATACATAAACACACACACACACACTTACGCATATTGTTATGCCCAAGTCTCGAGAAAAACGAAATTATTAAAAACTCGTAATCGGTATTTGTGAGTTTAACTTTGAAATAATTAAAATCAACAAATTGAGATGAAAATAGTTTATAATCCGGGCTCCAGGTTTTTTTATCAATTGATCGATTCATCAACAACCAAACCAGAAATCATGAGGAAAATTACTAAAACCCTAATTAGAAGCCAAATTTACTACTCACCTCCGAAAGAAGTCGATTCTTAGGGAGTAACTTGGCAACTTCAGACGAAGAACTACACGTACTGTATTCCTCGGTCAAACAATTCCTTAATATAAAAAGAAATTCAAAAAAAAGAAAAGAACAAAGAATAATTAAGCGATTCAATAATAATAGAAGAAGAAAAACATTTGAATACTGTGACTCGTAGGTATCATCAAAGTACTTTTTGAGTATTGGATCGACCCATCGCCATCTTGTTCCTTAGTTTGATTTCAAAGAAAGCGCGATAAGGTAAGTATATGATCCGGTTAGAGAGGACTGTAGAGGGAAGAGTAATGAGAGAGAAAGGGTTAGAAAGGAGGAGATGACTTGAGAGAGGACGAAGATAATTTGGGGAACAAGTTGGAGTGAAATCTTGAAATGATCACGGGGAAGATGGGAGGTTTTTTCTTTAAACAAACCTCTATCTGACGGTCCGTGTCGACCGTCGCTATATATACCCTATAGCGACAGTTATGTGCCGACCGTCGCTATAGCTCGTCGCTATATGTCGAATTTCTAGTAGTGTCAGTTATGCAGCTTCATCAGTAGCAGGTTCAAAGGGAGCTTCATCATGCTTCTTGTCAAAGTCTTGCAATTTGACCACATAGGAATTGTTATGAGTCACCAAAAGATTTACCCTTTTTGAAACAGTATCTACTCTTTCTCTTAATGCTTGATCCTTGTTTGAGAGGGAGGAAACTGTGTCAAGTACAATGTCAAGCTTAACACCCATATCTTGCACCAATTGATGAAGACCAAAGATTTGAGGATTGGGAGGTGGAACAAGAACAAATGGTTCTGGTAAAACAGAATGATCAGGAGAAGTATTTGGAGATTTAGGAGTTGAGGTAGGAGGAACAGAACCTTGAGTGTGAAAGCTTGCAACATCCCAAGATAAGATTCCATCAGGATTGACCTTTAGTTTGGAGTTCAAAAATTCACATTCATCAATGTCTTTAGATAATTGCACTACCTCTTCATTTGCAAAAGAGATTCCAAAGTGCGCTAAAATTTTGGTTATGAAACATTTTATTTTGTTTGTTAAACAACTTTCCATATGCTTAATCATAAGTAAAACAAAATTAAACTTTAGTCTTAGATAAAATCAAGGCAGAGAGAATCAAGTCTTGATAAGTCGTATTGGACCTACCCCGATTACAGGTACTAGGTTAAGACGAATGACCTTATGAATAACATTATTCAAGGGTGTAGTTTTGACAACAAATTGGCAACCCAATGAATTCAGCAGATGAGCAATCTTTTACAATCCTTAATTGTTGATGACAATTAGGTTTTCAAACTCGATAGGACCCTTGAGAGTAAAGGGACATAGACGAATAAAGGGATATCTAATATGGATTGATAAAGCGTAATCAATGGATAGGGTTTTGTCTTGAACAAAAGTATTTATCCTATCTGATTTAACTGACATATTCCCAAAAAATTGCTTGATTAGGACAAGATATGCAGATTTGGGTGGTGACAACATAACAGATAGACCAACATTCTCAAATAAAGTTGTGACCCCAATTTGATGAAATAGAACTTATTCTACAGACTTCTCAAAAATAATTTTTTTGTTAATCATGAGATTTTGAAATCGATTAGCATATTTAGTAGACCTGAAGGTTAAGGGAGTACCATGAGATCGTGGAATTGACGAAATCAGTGGGTCAGAGGGAGTAGAATCGGGTATGGTGATGGGTTTGGCTGATTGCTTCTTCAATTGTGAAGATTCTGTTAGATTCCAGAGGCACAAAAGATATCTAAAAGGGGGGTTGAATAGATTCTTTAAAAAAAATTCACTTGTTATTAAAGAATGCACTATTAGTTTTGTAATTAATAAATTAATTAAGCACAACGAAATATATGATGAATAACCCTTTAAAGATATAACAGATATGTTAGTTCAAGTATAGCAATGATAAGAACATATATCACAATTATAACATTTATAGTAGTTAATGAACAATATGTATGTAAATGACACAATTGCTTTTAAGTGGTTCAGAGTACTCAAGACTCCTAATCCACTATTCCACTCCTCGAGTAGCAAATCCTCTAAGAATATAGTTACAACTTTGAATCACTAAGATTCCTTTAAGACCAGCAGCCTTGGAAATTCAGTACACTGAGTACTCTTCAAGACTAGCAGCCTTTGAACTCTGTAAACTAAGACCGTGACCTTAGAATCTCTAGTACACTAAGTACTCTTCAAGACCGCATCTTGAAACACTTCATGAGACTAGCTTGACCTTTAGAATCTCTTAAGACACTAAGTACTCTTCAAGACCAATGACCTTGGAACTCGTTTTGGTCACTAAGACCCTTACACTTTGTTTAGAGAGTGTGTTGTGCTACTAAGTTGCCTTAAGCATGAGTTCTGATGAACTTAGTAGCGAAGCAAGATTTTTTCTCCAGATCGTAGAGCGAGGCTTTGACAGATCTTGATTTGCTTTGTTTGTACTTGCTTTTTTTGTAATCTTCAATCTGTTTGCCTTATATAGATGCCTCTGAAATCTTCCCGTTTAGATATTTCCGTTGCATCAAATTCTTCCCGTTTGAGACATGTCGTTGTACTGATGAATAATTTGTTCGTTGGTGTGCTAAGTAGTGTGCTAATTGAGCCCCACTCACTTTGATTCTCCACTGAGATCATTTAAGTAATCAGTAGTTGTCTTGGGAACGATACTCTACATGATTGGATGTTGACAATAATGAACATAATATATTAATTCAACATTCTGGGTTATTTGCCTCTGATGAAGATTGTAGAGTGCTTAGCTGACTACGATTATACTCTATGATCTTGCCAGTCGTAGAGTCTCAGTGATATCGTAGAGTGTCTATCTGAACTGCTCAACTATCTCTAATAAGACTTGATGCCGAAGATACGTTCTGTGATCTTCATTTAGCTCATTGATCAATCAGAGATAACATTCTTGATGAGCTTGTCAATCCTTCTGAAGTCTGTTGCCTTAATCTTGAATGCTTCAACAGAGGTTGCTATATGTTCTGCTTGGTCGTAGACAGTCTATGAGAATCGTAGAGTGACTGACTGCATTAGCTCTATGATCCCGAAAGAGCTCTATAAGTCTGACTGAACTTTACTCTACGATTGTTTGGTAGACTCTACGATTGTTTGGCAGACTCTACGATCTTGCACTTAGCTCTGTGTTGGCTTGTTTGGGTGTTAATCAAAACAACACACACGCAAGTGCACGTGGTCCACAAGTAATATAGAGTGAGTAGAGTATCGTTCCCACGGAGAATAATGATTGAGTTTTAATCTATCATGCAACCATTTTATAATTATATCGGTTTCCTTAAATAGTTGAATAAATTGTATCTTAACCAAACTAATACTAAAGGCAAGAAAATAGTAAAATTAGCAAGTAAAATAGCCAAATAAGGGGGGATATGGGGTATACGATTTCACTTATTATTTCATTCAAGAGAATACACTTCGTTACAAGCTTAGTTAATTATTTTGGATTGTTAGTCGAGAACACACAAGTAAGATATAACCATCTCTCGATGCACCATACCTACATTACATTCAATCCACAGAATAAATATAAACACCTAATTTGACTAAAATACTATATGTCTATGTGAATTACAATCAAAGCAGGTTGAAGCTCAAGTACTCAATGGACTACATATGGCGCTTCAGTATATGTCTATCCTAGGCACGAAACATAAATTCCATCTCAATGTAGAATTCACATACATATGCTAATATGATTTCTTCTAAGCCTATAATTCCTCTTTTAAGTTCATATAGACTAACATGGTAATTGGTGATCAAACAATTAAACATTTAAATCAAATCACATTAGACAATCCAATACAAATAATCAACTAAGTCTCATAAGGAAAGATAGAGATCTGAACTACATATCGAGATTCATCATAACCCCACAATGAAAATTAGTTCATATATAAATTAAAATCCATCACAAGAGATTGTTCATACATTGGAAGCCAAAATGAAAAGAAAGAGAAACAAGAGATTGAAATATGCAAATCTGAAATCTTCTTCTCAAATCTGGACATCCATTGTTGAATCCAAGCTTCAATGTCCCCAATTTCAGTCCTAATCTAGACTAAATATCAAAATCTACTATAGAGAGCAAGAGAGAAGCTTAGATATAGAAAAAGAGGCTACAAGCTCTCTCTGTGTTTCCCTAACCCTAAAAAGGAAATAAAAACGATCTTATGATATCTTCTAACTTGCAAGCACCCCTTCTTTAAGTAAGAAATCCAATTGGCTTTTTAAATGAAAAGGCAAACTGGGTCGGTCAATAGAATAAGTCTTGGTAGTGCTAGTCGTTAGTGCAAAAAGCGTGAAGGCCACTTTGCCACTATGTTAGCTCGAGTAGTAGCGGTCGCTACCGCTCCATAGTGCTTTTTAAAGCGACCACGCTAATTGCTGGATCTGTTGAATTGCTGTTGCTGCTGCATTCTTCTTTAACACTCCTATATGCCATCTCCACTTACTTTTCTTAGCATGCACTTTGCTCCTATTTGAATTGGCTTCAAAACCATTTGAATCACAATGCTGCCAGGCTAGCTTCCACAAATGCTTCTTACAAAATAGAGATAAAATGCATGAAAAGCTTCTAAAACACCCGAGATTAAGCATCAGTTCTGGCAAGTAAATATCCAATAAGTAGGTATAAAACCTACTTATCAAATACCCCCAAACTTAAATCGTTGCTTGCCCTCAAGCATCAAAATACAAATGAAACTAAATGAAATGCAAACTACTCTAAATGCTAGCGAATCCCAAATTCAGTTAATCATGAATTCCAAAAGAGTTGCCTCAGAGAAACCACAGTGACTTTAAACAAAGAATCCCACCAAGAGCAAGGCAATAGCGCATAACACTCTACAAATCAAAATCTGTCAACAATGATGTAGTGTGTGTGTGCTTGCTACCAACAAGCTCGATATAGAACAAATACATCACATAATATTCTTCTTAGAGAGAAAAATACAGTTTCAAATCAAGGAAAACAGTAAACACATTAAATTCCAACCAAGACTACGCATCAACTAAGCTTAAGAGTCAACAAAGGGGTTTAATATGCTTTTTTTTATTCACAAGGGCGAAACTCGCACTTTCCCTCGTTTACACCTGACTGTGCAATGCCTAGTCCTCTTAGGCTTTTTAGTGATACCCGTTAATGAGCTTTCGACCAACGACTTCCAAACCAGATGACTTTAGGGTGTTAGTTGTAGAGACATCCCCTAAGGCGTATTTACTCAAGTATCAAAGGCGACAGAACTAAACTAGCCAAAGTGTTTATTCAACAGAGATTTTTTTAACCCCAGTTTTTCCCCCAAACTTAATTTTTGCATCATCTTGGTCATTACTGTCTGTTTTACTAGATCAGTGTCATTAAAACAAAAATTTCCCACCAGAAGACAATTATGAGACTATTTAAACCAATCAAGCATAAAGGAAACTATACAGTGCTATCCAGTTACATCAGAATTGACAGATAAAGATTTAAATCATGTAATGACAATATAACCGAGTTTCAGTTGTCAACAATGTTTACAGTCATGCAATTCCAATTTCATCATAGGCCAAATGAAATTCTAACTAAGTGAAATTTGGATTCAAGTAATATGATTACTAACTAAATGCAAAGATATTATTATCATATATATTTTCTATTTTTTTATAAAAGGAGGTTGAAGAAATATGCTGAATTAAACTACAATGCAACAACGATGCCACTAAATAAACTAGACTAGATGCAAATTACACTAGAAATGAAATATATACCAATACCCCCAAACTTAAAAATCAACAATGTCCTCATTGGACAGTAAAGGTTAGAAAGGAACTCCCCTAAGAAGCATCACCATCTCCACCTGCTTCATCCTGCTTAGGTGGTGTGTCTGGAGGTGGATAAGAGTTATCTGACCCAAAGATAGGGAAATGAGCCTCCGTGCCAAGCTGTGCAAATGCTTGAGAGAGTGCCCCTGAAAACTCAGTGGTGTACGTCCTGAAATCCATGTGCATAGCATCCATTCGCTGCTGAAGGCGACGTATCTCTCTATCCCGCCTGGCATGGTGAGGATGTGGGGCCTCCATGGGATGTGGATCTAGCTCTTCTTCACTCTCCTCTTGGTCTTTTTAGTCAAGGCAGAGACCAGGGATGTGATGGAGCACCTTTCCATACTTTATATTTCTTGATAGTTGCATGATCAATGTCACTTTCGTGGGCAATTGAAGAGTCATTATCCCACTCCACATCGGGCGCAGCACATAAGCGTGTGTAATAACCGAGGCATGAAGGATGCCACCGGATGTGTTCCCCTCGCAGATAAGTATTTGAATTAATTGGTAAATGACATAACCTACATCAACTGGTTTTCCCTTTACAATGCCATCTAATAGAATTGCTCGTTCTTTAGTGACATCATTTTGATGACGAGTCGGCATCAAAATTGGCACAAATAAAGTTGTACCATGCTTTCCCATAGAGACTAAGCGCATTATGTAGAAAATGAAGCCTTTGAGTGGTCCCTTGCCTTGTAACCCAATTCGTTCCTGGCTTGCACAACTCTTCAACAATTTTGTCTAACTCCTCTCCGTCTCGCATATCATCTACCTAGGCAAGATTATTATCTGCAATGACGGGCAAGTGGAAAAGCTCATTGATACTTTGTCTGGAGTATAAAACTTTCTTTCCACGCACAAATGTTATACCATTCTGAATTTCCCTTGCATTAGCATAAAACTCCCAGATAACTGCTATAGGAGCTGCCATAGGAGTTCCCACAAACCGCGCCCATCCTTTCCTTTTAATCATTTTCTTTAGCTACCCATCCTCATTGTCGGGTTTCAAACCCCTCTCAAACACAAAAGTATTGTTCACCAATACATCGAAATAGAAGTGTTGTGCCTATAGATTAACAAACTTACTGGAGTCCAATACATCGCAACTACTTTCTGCACCATCATCGCTGCTAATAGATGGAGAAGATGATGGAGTTCGAAATCTCTTTAGCATAGCTGCAGAGTAGATGCTCTTATCGAGACTCACTCAATCCTCTTATCGAGTAGATGCTATGTAAACCCCCAAACTTTGCCTTTGCTGAGCTCTGAATGAATGCTTGGTTGGAGAGAGAGTATAACTAGGGTTTATATAGGAGAGAGAGATGGAGAGTAGAAGTTGAATGGGAGATGGACTGAGGAATTTGAATATTGAAAATGAAAGGGAGAGAACTTAGAGTTCTGTTCGGAATAGGAGAGAAATGACTTTGCCTTTACCGAGTTTGAAATGTAGTGGAATGACAGAAGTCGCGTCTGATTTGATTTTTAAAAAACTGACTTCAGGTCGAGGCGCAACACTGTTATTTTCCTCAATCGCTAACACTTGAATTTTACCTGTGAAAGGGCACCAAAGATTAAATATCAAACTCCATTAAAATCAAGCAAAAATGCATTATCAAAACTCACTATATCTTATCAAAAATGCAATGTTGAGACTGATTAATACTATCAAAAATGGACTCATCAACAAAGTGTTTAGAATTAAACAAAGAGGGAGGAGAATGGTTTCATATTGACTGTAAGAATTAAACAAGAGAGAGAATAAATAGGATATATTATGAGAATTAAACAAGGGAGAAAGAGAGTGAGTGACTGGGGTGCCTCCCATCAAGCGCTTGTTTAGAGTCGTCTAGCTTGACTGTCTCGGTGTTCAATTATGGAGAGGCAAGGGAAATTGAGGATTTTTTGCGGTTAATTTCGCCTCCCCAATAATGCTTCAAACGTTGACCATTGACTTTGAAAGGTTGCTCTTGATCTTTTCCCACTAATTCAACAGCCCCGTGTGGAAATACAGTCTTTATCATGAAAGGGCCCGACCAACGTGACTTGAGTTTTCCCGGGAATAGTCTAAGTCTAGAATTGAATAGAAGCACTGTCTGTCCTGGCTCAAACTTCCTTTCGATGATTTTCTGGTTGTGCCACCTTTTTACCTTTTTCTTGTACAATTTCGAATTCTCATACGCTTGCAGGCGAAATTCATCAAGTTCATTAAGTTGTAGGAGCCTCATTCCTGCGGCTGAGAGATCAAAATTCAACTTCCTGATGGCCCAGTATGCTCTATGCTCCAACTCCACAGGAAGGTGGCATGCCTTGCCATATATCAACTGATAAGGTGACATGTCGATAGGTGTCTTGTATGTAGTTCTATATGCCCAAAGTGCGCCATCAAGCTTCATAGACCAATCCTTCCTTGATGGATTTACAATTTTTTTCTAAAATTCTCTTCACTTCGCGATTAGAGACTTCTGCTTGACCACTCGTCTGGGGATGATAAGCTGTAGCAATCCTATGATTTACCCCATACTTAGCTAGTAAAGCTGTGAAGTATTTGTTACAGAAGTGACTCCCTTCATCACTGATTATCGCTCTTGGGGTACCAAAACGGGTGAAGATATTTTTCTGAAGAAATTTCAAGACAACCTTGGCATCGTTGGTTGGTAAAGCACTGGCTTCCACCCATTTTGAGATGTGGTCAACTGCCAACAGAATGTAGAGGTTGTTAAAAGAAGATGGAAATGGTCCCATAAAGTCTATCCCCCATACACCAAAGACTTCCACTTCCAAAATTGAGTTTAGTGGCATTTCATTGCGTTTGAAAATGTTACCCACCCTTTGGCATCTATCACAATTTTTAATAAACTGATGGGCATCCTTGAATAATGTGGGCCAATAGAACCCTGCTTGAAGCACTTTTGCTACAGTCCTCTCAGTCCCATAATGGTCTCCATATAGTGAAGAGTGGCATGCATACAAAATACTAGTTGTCTCACTATATGGGATACACTTGCGAATCATATGCACACTATCGAAACAAGAATGGCTCATCCCAAATGTATCTTTTCACGTCATGCAAAAATTTCTTCATCTTTTGCCGAGTCAAGTTTGGAGGAAGCACATTACTTACTGGGTAATTGACGAAGTCGGCAAACCATGGAATTTCTGAAGTCACTGCCAACAGTTGTTCATCAGGGAAGTTCTCGTTGATCACTACTTAGTCTTTTTTATCCTGCTCTGGACTCACTAGTCTGGAAAGATGGTCAGCAACTACATTTTCTGTCCCCTTCTTGTCTCGAATTTCTAAATCGAATTCTTGAAGAAGAAGAATCCATCCGATTAACTCTGGCTTTGCATCCTTCTTTGATATTAAATATTTGATAGCGGCGTGATCTCGTGTAAACTACCACTCTTATCCCAATGAGATAAGATCTAAACTTGTCAAAGGCGTATACAATCGCTAATAGCTCTCTTTTCTCGAAGAGTCGTGTAGTTTAAGCGAGCATCAAATAGAGTCTTCTTTGGCGTAGTATATCACATAAAAGATCTTTTCCTTTCTCTCGACCCAACACAATTTCTACAACGTAATCATTGGCGTCGCACATCAATTCGAATGGTAAGGTCCAACTGGTGCCACAATTATTGGTGATGATGTTAACTTCTTTTTCGAAGAGATCGAAAGGTCGCCAAGCAATCCTCGTCAAATCTAAATGGAACATCTTTCTCTAGTAGACTACACAAGGGTTTTGTAATCTTAGAAAATCCTTAATAAATCTTTCGTAGAAAAAGATGTCCCAAAAAACTTGAACGCCTTTCACCGATGTAAGCGGTGGCGATTCTCAATAGTCTCTAATTTGGCTTTATCAACTTCCAATCCCCTTGCTGAAACTTTTTGTCCAAGAATGATCCCTTCTTGTACCATGAAATGACACTTCTCCCAATTGAGCACTAAGTTTGTTTCCACACAACGTCTCAATACCATGACCAAGTTTTCCAAGCAACTGTCAAATGAGTCCCCAAAAACCGAGAAGTCATCCATGAAGACTTCTAAATTCTTCTCAACCATATCTGAGAAAATAGCCATCATGCATCTTTGAAATGTAGCAGGAGCATTGCAAAGGCCAAATGACATCCGTCTGAATGCGAAGGTACCGTAAGGACAACTGAAAGTCGTCTTCTCTTGGTCTTTAGGAGCTATGACAATTTGATTATATCCAGAATATCCATCAGGCAAGCAGTAATACTCGTGTCCAGCAAGTCTGTATAACATCTAGTTAATGAATGGTATTGGAAAGTGATCCTTCTTAGTTGCTTTATTGAGCTTCCTGTAGTCCATACACACTCTCCAACCCGTCATTGTCCGTGTTGGTATCAACTCGTTATTCTCATTTTTAACCAGTCATCCCTCCTTTCTTAGGCACATGACTCACCCACGAGCTGTTTGAGTTGGGGTAAATTATCCCAGCATCTAACCATTTCAAAATCTCCTTTTTGACCACTTCTTTCATTTATTGAGATTTAGCCTTCTTTGTTGTTCCAATTATAAAGCTTGCTATCATCCTCCATAAAGATTTTGTGTATGCAAAATGAAGGGCTAATTCCCTTGATATCGACAATTGTCCATCCAATAGCATTCTGGAATTCTCGTAGGACTTTGATCAACTTATTTTCTTGAAATGTGGTTAGTGCAGATGCGATAATAACAGGTAAAGTATTTGATTCGCCTAAGTATGCATACCTGAGATGAGAAGGTAATGATTTGAGCTCAAGTGTTGGAGGTACCTCTAAGGATGGCCTCAAACAGTCTGAAGATTTATCTGAACTTTCTAGTGTCTCAAATGGTACTTTAAACTTGTTCAATTTTGGTAGTGCATCTAACAACTGGAGATATTCAATCAATTCTTTCTCCTCCATTTCAATATCCCCCATCAATGTAGTCTCCAAAGGATTTTTATGCATAACTCTTAGAAATTCATCATCCACAACTTTTTCTACTACATCCATCCTAAAGCACTCCTCTTTATCTGCAAGGAACTTCATAGCCTTAAACACGTTGAATGTGACTTCTTGATCCTGGACCCACATAGTAAGTTCTCCTTTTTGCACATCAATGAGAGTCCTCCCAGTAGCTAAAAACGGTATCCCCAAAATGATAGGAATGTCTTTATATTCTTCATAGTCAAGAATGATAAAATCTGCTGAAATATAAATTTATCCACCTTTACAAGGATGTCCTCCACAATCCCTCTCGGATAAGTAACTGACCTATCTGCAAGTTGAAGATAAATGTTTGTTGGCTTTGGTGCTGACAGACCCAACTGTGTATAGACGGATAATGACATTAGATTGATGCTCGCACCCAAGTCACACAAACACTTGTCGAATGACATGCTTCCAATGGAACATGGGATAGTGAAACTACCAGGATCCTTCAATTTGGGAGGTAGTTTTCTTTGTAGCACTGCACTACACTCCTCAGTTAAGGCGACTATTTCAAAATCTTCCAAACTCTCCTTCCTAGACAGAATACCCTTCATGAATTTCGCATAGCTTGGCATCTGTTCTAAAGCCTCTGCAAATGGTATGTTGATTTGTAACTTCTTAAATACCTCAAGGAATTTGGCAAATTGCTTGTCCAATTTATGCTTTTAAAACCTTTGAGGATAAGGTACCGGTGGATACACTCTTGGTGGGGTAACATGTGTTTTCTCTGCTATTTTCTTTTATTCTGTTTCAGTCCCTGCCTTACCATTCCTTTCCCCTGAAATCTTAGCATCTTTTGGTTCTGACGTAGGGCGCGGCCGCGCGGTTTCATTTGATGTCTCAGGCGCGACCGCGTTGTCCACTGAAGATGAAATTTCTTTTCCACTTCTAAGTGTGATTGCTTGGCATTACTTCTAAATAAACTCTTTTATTTAAGGAAACACAAATTTTCTTTCTTATTCACAAATAAACTTCTTTATTTTGAATAATATGAAATCTTATTCCATATCTAAATAAACTCCTTTATTTAAGAAAACACGGATTCTCTTTCCTATTCACAAATAAACTTCTTTATTTTGAATAATATGAAATCTTATTCCATATCTAAATAAACTCCTTTATTTAAGGAAACAAGGAATCCAATTTCAACTCCAATTAGTTATCATGGAATCCAATTACAACTCTAATTAGTTAGCATGAAATCCAATTTTAAAATTAAAATAAACTTTTTATTTTAATTATAAAATTATTAAGAATATAATATATTATATATATATAATATTAACGAAAGATTCTTTGAATCTCCTGTACCTGTTAAGTATCATGATATATATATATAACTATTATATATATATATATATATATATATATAATATTAACCGACCACGTTGGATAACAAGATTAGCTTTTGAAAAACTAATCAGCCATGGACTCAGCAAATTACCAATTTTCAAAAACAGTTTCCCCTTTTTTTAAAATAAATTTTATACAACAAATTATGCCCAATTAAATTGTTCTAAACACATATCAATATACATATCAAATCTGAACAATTAATAATTCGCATAAAGGTTTGGCTCTGATACCACTGTTAGGTTTGTAAGATTCATACACGCAATCAAATTGCACAAAATAAGCGAAAACGTGATAAAATAGAGTTTTAAAATTTTACAAACCATATACCCGGATCATCATTTATGCACAATTATTAATTAAACGAAAATATGAAGAACAATAATTATACCCTTGAAGATTCGAGCTTCCTCAGGTACAAGTTCACCTTTAATCCTTTTCGCGTTCAACTTGAATCCACCGGGTTTGGTTGTTTCCTTTTATCAATGTTAGCCACCCAAGTGTTTGGCCTCTAGAGGTGATCCACCAAGGAAGAAGAAAGATTCAAGAAGATGAGTATTTGACAAAACTCTAGTTTTTCTATCTCTCATAGAAAGGGGTGTACTCTCCCAACTATTAGAATTACGTTTGTTTGGAAAAAGTCAACAACCCCCACCCATAATAAGACTTCTCTTATTTATAGATGTAGGCAACCTTCCTTAACAATTAAGGAATTAGGTTTTATTTTAATTAATTAAACTCCTTTAATTAATTAGGCTCCAAATCTTATTAGGAATAATTAATTAAACTCTTTTAATTAATTAGTCTCCTAATCTTATTAGGATATATGAGAGTACTTTTATTAATTAATTCCCAAACTCCTATAGGAATTAAATAATAATAATAATAGTAATAATAATAATAATAAGACTCCTCTTATTAATTTATATTTAATATTTCCAAAATATTAAATAATAAATATTAAGCTATTTAATTTATTCTATCACCATAGGTTAAATTAAATATACTTAACTTATTATAACGATTATGCCATTAACTTCTTAAATTATTATTCTTCCTTATATAGTGTGACCATTTAGGTTCTCCATATTAAACCGGTTGTGACTAAATCAATTACAACAATTCTAATCTTATTTAAATATATAAATTAAACTATTAATTTATTTAAATAAATAATATTTATTCTACAATAGGGATAAGTCTCTCTAGCGATTAACGACTTTCCAGATAATATAGATTTCAATATTAATCATAAAAGAACATTTGAGTAAATAATTACCGTACAATTCAATCCTTCCACCATACAATGCCCCAATTAAATATAAGATATGAAATTACTGTCAAGTCTTATTTTATTTAATTATATGCTTTTCGATTCTCAAATGTATAACTCCAAATAATGTAAATTAGAAACTCCTTTCTAATTTCATTACGCTTAATCGAGGACTCTTGAGTTGTCATTTATTGAATCACATAGGACATTTCTCTTTTTTTACTAGAAGCGGTGGATTCTTTATTGTTCATACATTATCTCCATATACAATTTATTATACCCAAGCATACCATTTGATATACCCTAAGGGTCTTAAGGAATAAGTCAAAGTATAACTCATCATACACAAGATATTATGATGATCTTAAGTTCAAGGATCACTTGTACTACTATCACTACAGGAATTCTTATTGGCAGACAAGCAAAACTCCATTAGGTATTCCTTAGCGAGTCACGTTCAGTGAACGTATTCTCTAATAAACACCTACATACTTGCTTTAGTGTCTCCACACAAATGATGATCATGAGATCAATCATCCTCATCCAATGAGCAAACAACGTATGTACCAATCTATCCGGATTCACTAATCCCCAATTCAGTAATCCAACGATTGGGAACTATTTTAGTTTTAAGCTTTCTAAGAATTTAGATCTCATTAGAATGATCATCATCATTATTATAAAAGCATTGCTTAAAACTATAGGTTTATCACATATTATAAAGCAGCATCATGTAGATAATTAAAAGCATTTAATAAATTAATACTTTTTATTAATAAATGAATAAGATTGTGTTTCTTAGGCCATTATCTTAGTAGTTTCTTCAGCTTCCATCTTTTTAGGGGTTGAGGGGGCTTCACATAGAGTTTCTAGATGCTCCCCCTCAACCTGAGCATGAACTGTCTCAGGGACTTCACGTACCTCCCCCTCAATATTAGAATTGAGATCTTCTTGTATTATCGTCTCTCCTTCAGCTGCACTAGCTGTGTTTTCTTCTTGTTGCTCCCCCTCAGTTGGAATAATTATATGCTTAGAGGCGAAAGGACTGATTTCCTTGTTGATGTCAGCCACCACTTAATCAATGATCATTGTGCGAGCGAGGAGCCATTGGGAGAGGCGGGTTCTTGCTCTTCAGTATCCACTTCGGTTGGAACATTTACTTGCTTAGACCAAACTGCTACTTCCTTTTGGAAGGCTGCAAGCATTTTTTTCTTCTCTTTTCCATCACTTGATCTTTTTTCTTAGTTTGTCTGACCTCTTTTTATGTCTGGCAACTCTTTCACAGCCATGTAACACGTAAACTAGGTCTTTAATCAACATATAAACACAACACACACAATTTATTCCATCAAAATATTTACTTTATTTAATAAATATTAAAAAAACCTAATTACAAGGTTAAGCTACGATCTCGATTGTTACGTTCTTTCCCCCTTATAAGGATTATGTCCCCAAAATCACAATACTAAGGATGGAAACAATTAGTCCTCATTTTGTCTTCGAGTTCCCACATTACCTCATCAGCATAGTGGTTCCTCCATACTACTAAAAAAATATAACTTTATTTCTTAAAACTTGCTCTTTTCCTATCAATTATTTAAATAAGAATCTTTTTATATGCTACTATTAGTCTTGCTTAACCATTATAGGTATACATTAACTGAATGTTTATAATAAACTTCTTAGTCAACTTGTGACTCTTGTCCATAAATGAACAGCACCTCACTCTGATACCTATCTACTTACTTTTCCGCTTAAGGATGACACACATTATTCAACCTCAACTTAATTTCGATGCTTTTTGGTAATCTTTGCCATATTCGACACAACTGGTACCTCATGTCTGAAAATAATTTCTTTGACATAAAGCTTAACTACTTACTTATATTAACTCTCATCTTAGCTGGTATAAACTATACCGACTTCATTAACTATCATTATACTCCAAATAGCGTCGAACTCCCTTACCTAACTGGAACTCAAATTCCTCCTTCAATTTTTTTTCTACTATCATTCTTTAAATATTCATAACGTAACCTCAATAGTCTTCACATTTATTTCTTAACAGCCTTTCCTGCTTACCTCATTTTTCTCAAGCAACGAGAATATCCCTATAATTTGCTATTATTACGCTCCCTTATAATGTTTCACAATTTTAAAGTTCACTTAGCTTCCTCTGGCAATAATTCATTTCTATATGGTCAATTAACTAAATCATCCTTACAATTTCATCAAATCCTTAACAGTAAATTAGAATTAATTCCATCACCATTTCACGCTCTCCTATCTCAACACAGTATTTCTATTACTATGTTCATCAAGGACTATACCCTTACTTGTATCTTCTATTCTCATAACAACTTTTTGGATTCTTTAGAATTAAACTTAAACATCAAACAATTCATCCTATATGAATCACATGTCATACCCAAGTACAACAATACATAAGCATTTATATTATTGATCGGAATAATACCTAAAACTACATCTCCGCCTGCATTAGCATCTTTAACCATCATGTTGAAGGTCCTCGCGATCGGTCTACTTGGTGGAGCCGGACCAGCTATGGCCAGCATAGCACTGTTATTCCCTTTGTTGTCGCTTCCCCTGTCGGCTCCTTTCTTTGGGCAACTCTTTGCCATATGATCTGTTGCTCAACAGACAAAACATCTGCTATTTTTATTTGGGTTGGGGTAGTTAGGAGAGATATGTCTCTCCTACCCGCAGTTATAACAAACTGACTCTCCTTTTAAACACATGCTTGAGTGATTCCTCCCGATTACTATATTATTCGACCCTCTTTTTCGGGTCTCCTTGTTTATTTTCGGTATTTCCAAAATTATTCCACTTTCGCTTCTGGTTTCCATCAGTTCCTCCACTGCCCTCGGCCTTCCTCCATCTATCTTCTTCTTATTCTTTTTCTCCTGGTTGAACCTAGTCAACGCTTCATTTCCTCCTTCGACTATGGTAGTCTTCTCTAAGATTGATCCGAAAGAACCAATCTGCAACACGGTAACTTTGTTGTAGAGTCAGGGTTTCAAGCCCTGCTCAAACCTCCTTGTTTTCCTCTCTTTAGTGTCCACTTGGTGTGGAACAAACTTAGTCAGTTTATTAAACTTGGCGATATATTGGGGAACTAACATGTCCCCCTGCTTCAATTCTAGAAATTGCATCTCCATACGACTCTGCATACTCGGAGGGGAAAAATCTCGAAGTATAACTCCTTGAATCTTTCCCACGCAACTACTCCCTCTTCGACCCTATTCTGGTTGGTTTCTCATCAGAAATTGGTCTCACCTTTCATCATGTAGGTAGCAAAGCGGTCTTTTGCTCCTCTCCGACTCTGGCAATAACAAATGCCTTTTCTATCTCATTGAGCCTCTATAGGCTCGATGGTCCCCCTAAATTTGGGAAGTCCCACACTCTTAAAATCCTTATTGGATACTTTCACAGCTAGAGGATTTACATTAACTCTGGCGGGGTTTCGATTAAATGCCCCTACCAAAATATCTATAAACTGTTGCATAGGGTTTACTGGCTCCCCATGCACGAGTTCATTTTCCGGTTCTTCATTTCGATTTCTCTGCATTCCCGGTCTTTCTCTTCCTCTCAATCTTGGCGGCATTTTTATGTAAATAAAATATTTATTATTATTAATATTTTATTCTTTATCTCACATTATTTTTTAGTTAATTCAAACACATACTCAACTTCAAAGCACATTTAATAAAATGTTCATATATTAATATGCTTCTCTTGCTAACTTACACTGCATCATACTATATACATTACCTATCCCTTTATTTACATACAAAAAGATGGGATTTACATAATTATTCCACAACTTATATAAAAGTTAAAAGATATACATCATCTACTATATTTCATTCATAGGATATTATCCTACATTTCCTACTATTCTTACTATTACAAAAGATCTTATTATATCTCATACTTTAACTTACTTCTTTCCACTTCTTCTCCGATCTTCTTTTTAGGACAATTTTTTGCCTGGTGATCTAACGATCCACACACAAAACATGCACCTTTCTTTGGATTGGGACAATTAGGAGAGATATGTCCCTCTTGTCCACAATTATAACATATCTTCTGTCATTTCCTGCGTACGCCTATATGCATCTTCCCACAGTTCTTGCACCCTTCTACCCTTTTCTTATAATTTCCTTGTTTACTTTCAGAATTTTCTAGATCACTACCGTTCCACTTCCTTTTTTCCTTCTTACTCGGAGCTTCCTGCAATACATTGCGTTCAACTTCCATTTTATTAACCTGCTCCTTTAGCATGTCACAACTATTTTACTATCATAATCCAGCTTCCAAATTGTCGATTAACCCTCTCGCTACTATCCACAATTCCTCTAGGATGAACACCCTATTATTCAAAGTTTTCACCTCCGCTGAAGCCTGATTAAATACGACTTCTACCCTATCTTAATCTTTTTCTTCCTCTGGCTCAATATGAGCCTCATTGGGAATTGATTCTCTCTCTTCACTCAACTCCATCTCAGGGTATTCTTCATGACCACTCTCTAAATTCACCATAGGTTCATCTTTAATCACCTTCTCAAAATAGACAACTTCAGACGCTTTATTGTAAGCTACTTCAGCTGGCACTTCTTTTTTCGTATCCTTTTCAAAATGAAGATCCATGCTTGGATCACTCTCTATTAGCACAACCGATTCCGGCTCAGGTACTAGCTCAAGTGGAGAGATCAGCTCTTAGCTTACAACGCGAACATCTTCAAATTCATTACTTCCTGACATCTACAATCAAATATATTATCTTGATTAGCACATAAGAACAAACCATATTTCATATAGCAAATAAAAATTTATTTTATGTTATCTTTACTTTTCATTTAAATTCTTTTGATTAATTTCCTTAATTCATCTCCTACAAACTCACTCTAAGTTTATCTCCTTACTATCTTCTCTACTGCTCTAATTCCTCCAAGGTTATAGCCTAAGGTGTCCCACCTAAGGTTTATAACCTACAGCTTTGATACCAACCTATGACACCCCCAAATCTGGGGTACCTTTAAACCCTGAATATGGTGCTCCACGGTACAACTTATCTACCATAATAATAATGACATAAGTGTAATTACTAATTATTACAATATGTCTAACTCCAAAATCCCAGGTTCACCTTAAAATCTTCATCACATGATAATATATAAAAGTTATTACAAATTTAACTATTACAAATAGTTCACATCATTTGTTACTCGTTCAGTTTGTCCTTCCCTTTATCCTTTATCGGATCCTTCAGTCCGCTCAACAAGTATAAATAGTTGAATAAAAAACAAAATCAAGAATCTTATTACTATTTCTACAACTGAATAATAGTTATAAAAGCCTTTCGAATAAATAGGAATCATAATAGTAAAGTCCTTATTATTTAACATTTTTGAAACGACATACTGAGCGGTCAAAAGACCTTGAACTTTTTATTTTCGTAAAGGTTCGTTAGTATTTCAACTATGAATTGTCTGGCTCACGAGCACGTTGGGTGATCAGCCCATTGTACCCTATGTTGTACAACACCCTGGCAAAACGACTATATGCGTTTATTTAACCACCTCAGGGTTCGGTCGGGATTTTTCGACTTAAAATACCCCAATATTAGGGTTGCTCATCTCAGACTGGAGTTCAAACACCAAAACAATTTGGGTGGACAGCTCTATCTAAACCAAATAACGTTTCAGATAATGATATTCAAATCAATAAACGTTTTAACATGTGTCTAGCTGATACAGTTAGCATTGCCATAACTCTTAAACAGTTCATACAATATCAAACTTGAAAACCTGAACAATTCATGCATTACAGCAAAGCGTTAAACAATTTACGCATTATAGCAAAGCGTTAAACAATTTATGCATTATAGCATAGTTGAACACTTATACAACTAATAGAGAGTTTGCATAAGTCTGATGGCTGCACGGTCAATAAATATTGAGTAAAGCGAAGCATACATACGAATTATAAGAATATATATTCGAATACGTAAAACTAACATTCAAATAAATATTGAATGGAGTTAGAATACTTGCCTCAAGCGTCTTCTATACTTTAGCGTTAATCGCCCTTTGAAAGTTCTACACATTCAGTGCACATAGACATTAATTAGCCACGTATAATCGTCATTCATGATTTACTTCAACTCTTTTACATGTTTTATAATGTCCGTTCCATAAAAATCGAAACACTATTTAAGTTCATTAACATTTGACTTGGCGTTTCAACGTTCGTACATCGCACGCTCGAATTGTCTAACCCGAACGCCCAACCGACACAATATTGTGTACAATTGATACGTTCAATTCACCTACCACTCCTTGGTTTACATTCCCCTAGACCATATTTCCAATTTCCAATGATTAGAACTCAGAAATACTTGACAAACACGGCTTGGCGTCACGGCATTCCGAAGAAATCACCACAACTTGACCTCGATTACACAAAAGCCCTAAAGAAGCTCAATATCAACCTTGATCCGGACCATAATTCTCAAAAATTAAAGAAGGAAAGTTGTTGGTCTACTTCTTAGCTTTCCAGATCATCTTGAATCACCTCAATTGGAGTTCATACGAAAGAGTTATGATCAATTTAGTAAAGCATGTCCGACAAACTTTTGGCCTAACACTTGACCAGCGCCTAGGCGCCCAACTTTTGCCTTGGGCAAGCGCCTAGGCGCTCAACTGCAGTAGCTTCAGCCGAGCAACATCATACCCAGTGCCTAGGCGCTCAACCTTTGACACATGGGCTAAATTTTGCAACCGTTGACACGCCTACTTCCCCACTCCATAATTCCGTCATCCGATATCGGAATTAGTCCGTTCTTGAGCCGTTTCCTTCCTTGTAACACTTTATACACATCCCCCTAGATGAAATAACTTTTAAAGTTCTTTAATTGGTCGGAAGATTGGCCCAACAGTGCTCTAGAAGCCATTTTTCGTCGAAAAACGCTTAAGCGTCAAATTTTCTAAACGTCGCAACGAACTAATCCGAATTCAGATTGAATTCGTCCTTGAGCCTACGACTCACTTTCCCTATGTTCTACAAAACCCCCCAAAAAGTTGACACTTTTCAGAAGAGTTAAATACCCGCTAACTTGGGCCAAAAATCATTTCAAGCTAGCGTTTACGTCTTTTACTAAAAAATTTGCCATAACTTTGTTATGGTGTCTTTTTATCCCGTTTCACTTGGAACTTTTACATAAACCTTTTATCTATAAATCCTTCTTGGATTTCATTTAATCCAACACAATCAACAATTATTAAAGTCCAATTTAAGTCCTCTACGTTACTTTCCATCCTTTATGCTTAGGCTTAAGATTTTAACTTTCGTTTTCATTTCTCATGCATATTAACAAGTGATTTAACATATTTAAACCATAAGTAGCCTTATTTCTCCAAGATCCTTCATGATCTTCCATTAACAACCACCACCAACAACTAATGATTCAAAGAAAATAACTTCAAAGAGATGAAAAGGTGGATGGTTCTTAGGCTTACCTTCTTGGTTCTTCTTCTTCTTTTTATTAAGCTTTCCCTTGATCCAAGCTAGCTTTTTGATCCTTCCTTGATCTTGATCTCTTTCCCTCTCTCTCTATATGCCCGACCACTCTCCTGTCTTTCTCTCTTGCTTTTGTTCTCTCTCTTTCTTTCTCTTGCAAATGAAATGAAGAAGAAAGAAATGACCAAGTGTTGGTTGATTAGCCTAGTTAATCCCCCACTAACTAACTTAACCTAACCTTCCTCTATGGTTAAACTAACTCATGAAGGGTGAAGGAATGAAAGGATGACACTTGGGACTTATTGGTTAAGAGGTTTAAGAAGATAAACTAGCATTCAATGCTTTGTGACACCAAATGCCCATGAGTCTTCAAATACTCCCTCCCTTGCTCCAAATAACCGACCCTCCCATGGCCATCTCTCCCTTATCTTGCTTTGTCACTAACCTTATCTCCTCCTTGTTGCTTCATTATCCCACATGGGATAATTACTAACAACCTAGCTTTGGCTCCAAATGGCTAGTCTTTGGCTCTAAGTTTTCCAAATGACGGCTTCAAGCCTTCAAGCCATGGCTTCAATCCTTTGGCTCCAAGTTTAAGCAAACACTAACCCTTAGGCTCAACCTTTGGCCAAGCCTTTCTAACCCTAGCCAAGCCCCTTTAAATTCCTAACCAAGCTATTCAAACCCTAGGCTTGGTTAGGTTAAAATTAATTTCATTTCTCATTTTATTCTTAGTTAGATTTCCTAACTTTCTCGATTACAATTTCGTAACATGATCTGGTAGTTGAAAAATCGACTTTTTATTTTTTGAAAATTCGATTTCGCCACCGAATCCATTTTCCAAATATACGCTATGTCATTCTTCGAAAAATCGAAAAAATGAAAAAACGTTTTCCTCATGAATAGTGTTTTTACGGTTTTTTCCCGAAAAAACTTTTATTAGAGATTTCATCTCTCTTCAAATAAACGCTATGCCGAAATTCAAAATTTTGAAAATAAACGTTTATTTTCGTTTTTTGCATTTTATGAATAGTGTTTTAGCCTTTTTCTCTGAAAAATTCCCAATATTCATTCATAGCCATGTAACACGTAAACTAGGCCTTTAATCGACCTATAAACACATAACACACAATTTATTCCATCAAAATATTTATTTTATTTAATAAATATTAAAAATCTAATTACAAGGTTAAGTTACGATTTTGATCGTTATAAGGACACAGTTTCCAATCCATTCCAACAGAAGGGCACCATAATTTATTTGGATTTTCTTTACAATGGCAGTCATGATTCTCAATGAAGCTTCATAATGTAATTGTGAAAGTGAATCCTTTACAAAGATCTGATTCAAAACAACATCGCCTAGAATTCATACTTTTGGGGGAATTCCTTCTTCTTCAAACCCTTCAACTGAGGATTCTTCTCGTGGTGCATAGGCTTTAGTCTTTCATCCACATTGATGAGCTTCAGAGATGTGAGGCCTTCATTGTTGAACCCTAGGGCAATGTTGACATTCGAAGCACCAAGTTGAATTGAAAATCCCTTGACCTTCGTGGTGAGGATGTCATTCTCATAGATTCCATTGCTATAGAATTCCCTCACCAATTTTGAGTACACCCATGAGTTGGTGTTGAGGCCTTCGTGGAGTCTAGCTCTCTTCAATAGAGTGATTATCCTCTTAAATCTCTTTTCAGCATTGTCAAAGTTGTCGAAGCACAGTTCATTCCCAGATACGACTTGAGAGGGTGCCATTTTCAGTTATTAATTTGCTGAAAAAACAAAAGATGTTTGTGAAGCTTTGAAAAATTAGGGCTCAAATAGGGGTGAGAGAGAGAAGTCAATTTGCAAAGATGAAGCGTAAAGGTCAGAATTGAATTTGAAAATATTTAAAACTTCCCTTTTAATTTGCTGAGTGGGACACGTGTTTAATTCTGATTTGTAGGTAACATCTCTTCACGTGCTTTTATTGGGAGTGAAGGCAACTCTTTAAATAGACAGCATTTAGGATATCGTAGGATAATACTGTTTTGCCCTTGGCTCCCCCTTAGATCTACGATTCCCTCTCAGTGTCACTCTTCGATCCAACTTTACTCTACGAACTCTGCCTTTCTTTGTCCATTTCACAGCTTTCTTTCTGCAGAGTTAGTAGTTTCCAAAACAGAACATTTATAGATGCAAATTTAACATTCCTAACTCACTTATTAGCATGTTGAATCTTAATTCATCCAAAGGTTTTGTAAAGACATCATCATGCAGGTTTTTAGTTGGAATATAATGCAGTGATATGTTAACATTTTGCACATGATCTCTAATGAAATGATATCTTATATCTATATGTTTGGTTCTTGAGTGCATGATAGGATTATGAGTTATAGCTATAGCACTTGTATTATCACAATATACATGGATAGATTTAAACTCAAACCCATGGTCTGTAAGCTGATTTTTCATCCATAAGATATGTGCACAGCAACTGCCTGCAGCAATGTATTCAGCTTCTGCAGTTGAGGTTGATACTGAGTTTTGCTTTTTACTAAACTATGAGACAACTCTATTTCCAAGGATTTGACATGTTCCACTTGTACTCTTTCTATCAATTTTGCATCCTGCATAGCCAGCAACTGAGTAACCTTAAGATCAAATGGTGACTCCTTGAGGTACCAAAGTCCCAGATCAACGCAAATTTTACAAAATAATAAATCTTTATTTTTGGTCTTGATGAAAAGAGTGGAGTCAATTTTACCTCGATTAAAGCCATTATTTAAAAGGAATTTATTGATCCTATCATACCAGGCTTTTGGTGCTTGTTTTAGCCCATATAATGCTTTCTTTAGTTTGTACACATAATTAGGATATTTTTCATGTTCAAAATCGGGTGGTTGTTTAACATATACTTCTTCATTTAAATATCCATTTAAGAAGGCACTTTTCACATCCATTTAATATAATTTAAACTTCCTATAGCAAGTATATGCCAACAAAATCCTAATTGCTTCTAACCTTGCAACAAGAGCAAAAATTTCTTCAAAATCTATTCATTCATGTTGGTTATATCCTTGGGCTACCAACCTAGCCTTGTTTCTAGTTATTATGCCATTTTTATCAAGTTTATTTTTGAACACCCATTTTGTACCAATTATAGATGCATCTTTAAGAGATTTAACGAATTCCTATACCTGACACATTTCAAACTGGTTTAATTCTTCGTGCATGGTAATAGACCAATTCTCATCTTGGATTGCTTCCTTAGCATTTTTTGGTTTAACTTGTGAAAGAAATGCAGAGAAAGCACAATAATTTCTTGTTTTTCTTTTTGTGTTCATCCAAGTGTTAGGATCTCCTCTAATCAGATTTAGAGGATGATTTCTCACAATTCTTAACGATCTAGGAAGTCTTAAATTTGATAATTTCTCCTCTAGTTCATGTTCTGGAATGTCAATTTCTACCTCTAAATGTTCATCTGAATATTGTTCTAAAGCAGACAAGTTAAGCTGTCTAGATTTGCATGTATGCATATCTGAGTTTTCTTCTAAAACAGACGGGTCAGGCTGTCTGATTTGATTTGTTTGTTTTCACGGTTCATCTGATTTTTCTTCTGATACAGACGGGTTAGGTTGTCTGGATTGAACTATCTGATTTCCACGATTCAGATTGTCTTTTCCTGCAAAATCCTCTTCCTATGACACATTATGGTCAAATTCATCAAAAAAGATTACATGCACAGATTCTTCAACTTTTAATTTATCAAGAGTATAAACCCTATATGCCTTACTATGCACTGAATATCCAAGAAAGATAGCTTCAGTTGATTTAGCATCGAATTTACCAAAATTACCATGAGTATTTAAAACAAAACAATTAGCACCAAATTCTTTAAAATAGCCAATATTAGGAATGCTCTTGTTTAGCAACTCATATGGTGTTTTCACTAAAATGGGTCTAATTAGTACTCTATTTAAAATATAACATGCAGTATTTACAACCTCAGCCCAAAATTTTTTAGGCAGTTTACTTTCTTGTAGTAGAGTTCTTGCTACTTCTTGGAGAGTACAATTTTTACGTTCCAATACTCCATTTTGTTATAGAGTTCTTGGTGATGAGAACTCATGTGTAACACCTTTTTCACTACAATACAGAATAAAATCTTTTCCAAACTCACCACCGTGGTCACTCCTTATACTGATTAGCTTGAGGTTATGTTTTGTTTCAATATTCTTTATAAGCTTTTCAAATTCTGCAAAAGCTTGATCTTTAGTTTTTAAGAATAAAACCCATGTAAATCTTAAAAAATCATCTAACAATAACAAAAGCATAATAAGTATTTCTTAAGCTAGCATATCTCTTAGGTCCAAATAAATCAAGATGCATTAATTGAAACGGTTAGTATGTAAATACCTGATTTTTGTTTATAAACGAATTTCTTACTTGTTTACCTAACTGACATGCATTGCATATACATGTCTTTTCATATTTCAGCTTTGGTAGACCTTTGTCAAGGTCTTTTGCAACTAGTTTGTTAATCAGCTCCATATGCACATGCCCTAACCTTTTATGCCATAGAATGGTTTGGTCTTGAACAACAGCTAAACAGATATCATCATTTTGACTTTCAAAATTAATTGTATATATATTACCTTCCTTGTTAACTACTAGAGGTACATTGCGAGAAGCATTAATTATAACACATTTATCTTTTTCAAAAATTACCTTAAGACCACTATCCATTAGTAGACTTACACTAATTAAATTATATTTTAACCCTTCAATATGTTGGACATTATCAATGAAAACCTTACCATTTCCAACTTTACTTTTTCCGATAATTTGGCATGTGTTGTCATCTCCAAAAGTAACCGTTACTCCTTTCTTTGCAACAATTGAAGTGAATTTTGTTCTATCACCTATCATGTGTCTAAAGCACCACCCACTGTCTAGAACCCATTTATTTGATGGTATTTTAGCTTTAAGCATATCTACAAAACAAAGAAGTAGCTCATCGTTTTGGTACCCAAATCTGTTTGGGTCCGATTTTGTTAGTAGCAATTAATTCACTTTTCTTTACCTAATCTTGTTTTATTTTTATTTTATTACAGTTTGTATCAAAATGTCCTTTTAAACTATAATTTTTGCAAGCAACAAAAGGTGAACAATAAATAGGCTTGTTCCTTGATTTATTATTTATTACTTTAATTTTATTAGTTGTGCTTTTTATGTTCTTAATAGGATTGTACCCAATTCCTTGTTTATCTAGGCTTGACCTTTAAGCACCTAACATTATATTCAAATTTTCTTCTCCTTGAACAAATTTAGCAAGATCCATTTTTAATAAAATTATTTCTTCATTTTTATTTTGTATGTTTACTATTTTACCATTATTAAATGCATCATTACATGTATCTCTCATTTTTAAACTTCTTCAAATCATCATTTTCCTTTTTTAAGAATGTTGTTTTCTTCATTTAATTTTTTTGCGATAATATCAAATTTTATTATAATTATATAAATAATCAATTTTAGCATTTAACTAGGACACTTCATTTGATGTGCAATCTTTAACTATTTCTTGTTTTTCCTCAATTAAAGTTTCTACTTCTTTCATTAGATCATTTGTCCAATTTTTTAAGTGAGCATTTTTCTCTTTAATATAAATATTTTCATTCCTTAAAACAAGATAATCAGAAATAGTAATATCTCCAAGTTCAGAGTTTACCTCAGATGTTTTTTGGTTGTTTAATCCGGTGAAGCACAGTTGAGCAGTTTCATCTTCTTGATCTTCATGATCAGAGTCATCGTCACTTCATGTCATTAATGCCTTCCCTTTAGAATTATTTGCTTTGTTCTTCCTTTTCAATTGGAAACAATCTCTTTTAAAGTGATCTGGCCTTCCACATTCAAAACATGTTTCCTCTTGTAGCTTTTGCTTGAAGTCTTTCTTGTTGTTGAATGTTTTGCCTTGAAACTTACTTATTCTTCTTTTTAATTAGTTCTCTCAATTTTCAAGTCATCATTGCTATTTCTTCATCAGAGTCTTCATCATCACATTCCATGTAACTTTCAGCTTGTAAAGTTAAAGTCTTCTTTTTAGGTCCCTCATCTTCTTCATCATACCTTTTTAATTGATTTTCAAATTCTTCAAGCTCTCCAAATAAAGTGAAAGTTTTCATAGTACTGATTGTTGTTGTCTTGAAGAGTTGTAACCTTTGGAGCGAATCGTTTGGGCATGACTCTAAGTAGCTTTCTGTTAATTTCTCTTTGATTAATTTTTTGACCTAGCATACTTGGTGAGAGTGAGGAATCTAGCTTGAGCTTCTTTGATTGATTCATTCTTTTCTAACTTGAAGAACTCATATTCTTACATCAACATACTTAACTTGACTTCCTTCACCTTAGTGGTTCCTTCGTGTCTCATAATAATTGTGTCTCATATTTCTTTTGCAATATTGCATGCAGACACTTTATCTATTTCAGACTTTAATATTGCATTTTGCAGGTGCTTCTCTGGCAAATGGCTTTTATAAATGTTTTGAGGAAATTTTTGCCAAGTTACCTGACTGTTCGCTGTATTCCTTCTCGAGGTATGGAAGACAATAAAATAGGAGAATTTGTTTACTTTATGGTTCCAAGGTCGAAATCACAATTTATTCATTATGCTTCCACAGGCACAACATGTCAACGATATTTCTCTTCTGGTACTCGACAGAATTACGAACCTATAGATGTATCTGAGAAGGGATGGTATTGGTGCATGATGGTATGTTCTATTTTTATTAAATGTACTTAGTTTTCATCTAATCGCATATTGTTGTATCTAAATATTTGGTATTTTTATCTAACTTGTTGTCAGGAACATGATTTAGACATGGATATAGAAGAACTTGCAAGTGATTTTAATAATGTGAAGGTAAAAGAAAATTTTGTTAGTCAAAGTTAATGTTTAACTATTCTATTTTATATAATGATGATAATTTCATGTATATTTTGTCAGGGTCCTAGCGTTGACACCTTTTTATCAAAGGATGCAGCGGAATTTACGTACTGCCAAAGAGAGGTATTGCCTATAAACTTTGCTCGAAGATAAAAAATTATAGGGAAAATGACAAAATTGTCCCCCAAGTTTTGACGAAAATCAATTTAATATTGAAAATTGTCAATCAATACCTCTATGTATTTAACCAACAATGTCGTGCCCTTCTCGTCTGTCCAGTAGTTTTTTGGCCTGAGACTACCATGTGTCATTTATTTGTAAGTTAAATGCGTATTTCTTGTTACATATTAGAACTAACATCTAAATACACCTATTATTTTTTAAATACATTTATTTTTCAAATACACCTATTATATATTTGAAAAAAAGAACAATGAATTATAAAAAGAATAAAAAGAACAAATGTAAAAGAAATTACCTGAATAATATGCTAGAATAGATTCATCGTCCTCAAAAAGTTATTTTCCTCTTCTCTATATGCAACAAATCTAATTCTCTCCATTCTTTATGTCAATGACCCAAATTTCAACTTCCATTCCATCAGCTCCACAATCTTCATACCAGTTGTCCCAGTTGAAGAAATTTAAAAGAAAATTTTCACCAGATTCATTGTTGCTGCTAATGGCTATGTAATCATTCTTCAAAATTGCTTTTATGTGGTTCAATTTTGCTCATAATCAAATGCAATTTCTACGTCTCTATATCTATAACTATTTTCTAAAATTTTGGTGAAAAATTTCACAACTTTATCTCTCTCTTGGTACTAGTGGGTGGAGGTCAACAAGTTGAGTTTCAATATCGAGGTCTGAGATTACAGATCGGGGTAGAGATACAAGTTAAGTGGCTGACATGGAATAATAGGTGGGGAGGGTCGCAACCTTTGTTGCGATTTGGGTTGTTTTAATGGAGACATAACAGCCAAGTTGGGGATTTAGAAATTTCAGATCTGAGGCAAGCACAAGGGTAGATGAAATGCGATGGTGTAGGGGATTAAGTGAGGTTTAAAGGCAGCCAGAGCTATGGAGTTATGGTGGCCAAAAAGGTGCAGGTTGAGGGCGGCAATGATAACTGTGAATGGGTTATAAAGGAAGAAGATAGGTTTTTGAAGATGGAAGGTTAATTTGGACTTTTTAAAGTTTAATTTATTTTTGATAAATTTAAAGATATATAAGTTTAAAGAGTCAAATTGTAATATTTGTATTAATATTTAATTCTAATAATTTAACATATAATAATAATTATTTATAAGGATTTATTTGATTTAATCGTCAAAATAAGTATTTATATATAGTGTTAACGCTAAGTTTTTGCGTACAGATCCAATCACGAGAATCTACGCTATTTAGAACACTCATGACAATAATAGATCACACAGAAGCTTGACGGCTTGTCTTTCTTAGGGGATAGCTCTCGGTGTGAGAATAAGTCTGGTAGTTCACAAGGTTTAACAATGAAATTTAAGTGTTTAGTGCTCAAAAGTAGGTATTACCTGTTAATTATAACCTTGGCCATGTATTTATAGTGCTCACCACCTTTAGAATCCTTCTCCGAGTCAGATTAGGACTCCTAGTAATGGTAGTTACCATAACAAGGGTCCAACACAATCTCCTTAAAAGGTGCAAGTGGAATCCAATCAAATCACTACCTTTAGAGTTACCTTATTCAATTATGATTAGGTCTCCAGGCTCTGTACGCAGGAAGACCCACTGCACAGGCCCAACCCAACCGAACTCCCCATCAGGTTTGGGCCTCGGCCCAAAGAACTCGAAGACCTGATCCCGAACATCTTACACCAAAGTAAGGCTCCGGCCCAAAGGACTCGAAGACCCGACCCTGAACACCATCTTACAGGGTAAGGCTCCGACTCGAAGGGCTCGGGTGCCGAACTCGAAGACATCCACGAAGGCGGGGCTCCAGCGCAAAAAGATTCGGACGCCGACCCGAATACCTCCAACCTCTACATGGGCTTCAGCCCAATGGTCTCCTAAAGCCCTTCTAATGTCAGCCTTCTACCACATGAAGGTCGATAAAAGCAGCTCCGAACATGCCCCTCCGGTCTCTCGATTCAAGGTACTTATAATTGGAGACTTGAAAGGTCAGGTATTCGAAAGGTCACGACAACTAATGATGAGTTGTCTGGGAAAGCCAAACAGTATGTCCTCGTTTCTCGAAACGTTGCACGTATTTCCATGCCCGGGCCCACTTAAGGAATTTAATAGCCGCCCTTGGGTTGCGTGTAGTTGCACCTATAAAACCCTCGCTTCACCCATCACTGTCACTTTTTCCAGACTCTCTCATTTCAAAAAGCTCTGTTCAACTTTTCCGGCAAGGCGATTTCCGGCGAGCTCATTTCCTCTCCTACTCTTCACTGATTTCATCTACTTTGCGTCTTTTTGACCATCATTTTTGTTCGTTTCCTACACAAAACTTAACATTTGTGTTTCCTCCTCGTCGAATTCGCACTAAATGGCCGGTTCTGGCACTCCTCCCCCAACCACTGAACCAATTCGCCCCTCCGTCACCACCGGCGACCTGGTTCCGGTCGATTTGTCAGTAACTCCTACTGATATCACTACCCCCTCGGACTTACCCACTTTAATCAGTGCCGAAGCTAGAATCCGAAACACCTATCATTCGAGCGAAGAGTTCTCTCATCTCCACACTGTGACACACCCAAATCCGGTACTTCCATTTCCACAGGATTTGGTGTTCACTGTACAAACATCATCTATCTATCTACCCATAAATAAAATACAACCATACAATAGATAGAATAAATAATAACTCTCTCTCCCTTATGGGGTTACATCAACTGCATAAGTAAATAAATCCTGTGTTAATCTAACCTAAAAAATATCGTATGAAAACATAACAATTAAGTCTTAAGTAACATCAATTCTAAATGTCATTACACAACCCCATAAACAAATAGTCTTCATTACTTGCTAATCTCGCCCTTGCTTTTACTAGCGGAAGGCTCGTCGTTTTCTCGTTCTTATCGCAATGATATTATTATTACAAGAGAGTGAGCACGATTGCCCACAAGTATAACAATATAATAAATGAATAATAATAACATGCGAATGAATTAATAACTTTGAATATAAAAGCTCAACTTTTGAATCAAGAATGAATAACAAGAATCAAAAGAAATTTCGAGGGTCACAAGACCATGAACTATGTCCTAGGTTGTCAAGTGTTTATTCTTGAAACCTTTACTTGATCGTAAGACTATGGACTCTTCTTCTCGCACTTGGGGGATCACCCTTAGTACATATCATGTACCTGCACAATATCTTAACGCTAAAGTGTAAATAATCCCCTATTAAAGGGTTGTTCATCTCAGTTTGACATCGGAGTCCGCACCAAAGGAAGTTTGGATTGGTAAGCTCAATAAAGGTTCTAGAATTTATAACGCTTATCAACTATGAACTAGTTGAATCAATAAAGGTCCACTAGTCTTACAAGGTTCAACAATAATTGATATTCAATTTGAATAATAAAATTCAAGATGTATACAATCGAATAAGTATTGTATAATAGGAATTATGTTTTTAAAGAATGGTAAGATCTAATATGAAATCTTGACTTGAACAATAATAAACAAGATAGAATAATGAATTTGCTTTATGTAAAGAATTAAGGTTTAGGAACTTGCCTCGTAGTGTGTAGGCTAAACGATTACTACCTAGCTCACCACAAGTCCTACACATATACCATATCTATTCACGAAATTCATTAGTTACATTTTCTCTTAATTATTTAATATAAACTCTACTTTATTTAACAAATCATTACCCTTCTAATTTAATTACTTAATTAAATTAGAATATTTTCATTCTCTTACTATTATTACACTTTCGAATAAATTATTTCATAATAATTTCCATTGAATATTTATTTTATTCCATAAACATCTCAATTAAAATATTTATTTTATTTTATAAATATTTTAATAATAATTTTCATCGAATATTTATTTTATTCCATGAATATCTCAATTAAAATATTTAATTTATTTTATAAATATTTTAATAATAATTTTCATCAAAAATTTATTTTATTCCATAATATCTCAATTAAAATATTTAATTTATTTTATAAATATTTTAATAATAATTTTCATCGAATATTTATTTTATTCCATAAATATCTCAATTAAAATATTTGATTTATTTTTATAAATATTTTAATAATAATTTTTTATCGAATATTTATTTATTTATTTATTTATTTTTATTTTTTTTTTTTGCCTTATAGTAATGTAGTTTATTTTTTTGCTTGGCAGAAAAGTTACCACGGGCAAGGGTTACCTGTGCTCATTTTTCTAGCTTTCTAGATTAGCTTAGCTTCATGAATATAATAAGGCCAAATTAGGCCAAAAATCAATCACACGTAAAATTATACATGAATATGGGTCATAACTTCCAATTTCCTTGTCCATATATTAGTTTAAGCATACCCAAATACTAGAATTTATACATAATCATTACCCAACATTTATAGAGTAATTTAAACCCATTAAAACACATAGTTCTGTAATTAAAATATGTAAATTATACTTTGATTCTTGAAGGTTTTTGAATAAAACATAGAATTTACTACTATGGATTCGTTATAAGGTCAAATCCAACCACTCAAGTTTCATTTTGTTTGTTTTAGCATGTATAATCATATATAAGTGTAAAATTTAGGGATAATATATGATCAACACATTAAATTTGTGCGTAAAGGCCATATGGCCATATCGTATTCGTATAATTTAAATTTTTGGAAAGCCAAAATCATACGTTATAATCTTATGAAACCAATGATATGGAAGCACAATATATATATATATATATATATATATATATATATATATATATAAATGCCTTACAACTCAATTATTACATATATTCACATAACACCATAATTTCCCAATTACGAGAGAATCACGAGAAAACTTAAGCCATATTCATGAAACTTAAAAGACGTAAATTATAAATTGGGTTCAAGAAAATTACCCAGCGTATAGTGAAATAGTAGGAGATGAATTGAAACCCTTCCCAAACTCTTTAATCACTCAACTCACACTTTACATAATAATTTCTCAACTCTCTTTCTCTTTTCCTCTCTCGCTTAATATCGGACTTAGGAGGAAATTAATGAAGAAGGAAGGCGTATTCAATAAATAAAAGAATCGACGCTTTGTGGTCGATTACCATCATGGGTAATCGCCTCAACTCCCACTAAAAGGCCACGTTTGGCTTAACAAAAATGGGTTTTAAAACCATTTAATTTAATAAAGCCTTATAATATAGTTTTAAATAATGTCACACCCATTATAAAATAAATCTAATATCTTATTTAATATAGTAAATTCTCATTAATTCACATAGTCACATAATTAAATTTCTCATTTAATAATAATATTAAATTATTAAATCTCTAATTAATAATTTAATTAATTGAAATAACATAAGCTTATTAAATATATTTCTTTTAATTCAATAAGCTCACATAATCACATACTTCAAATAATAAAATTCTCCACATTAATTTAATAAATATAACACATATAATTAAATTAATCGATCACAACTTCATCAATTAATTAATTAATCTAATAATTAATTCATCGAAAAATATTTATTCAATCTAATAAATATTAAAATTAAATTACAAAATTACGGTTGTCACATCTTTCCCTCTTAAAAGGATTACATCCCCGAATCACAACTCAAAAATTGTCCGTTACATTTTCTCCCCCCTTACAAAGATTACGCTTCTAGAATCGCATATAACAATCTAAGTAAATAAATGAGGATAATTCTTCATCATATTCTTCTTGAGTTCCCACGTAGCTTCTTGAATTGTGGTTCCTCCAAATTACCTTAACAAAAGGTATTACTTTATTTCTCGAACTTGTTCTTTTTCGATTCGATAATTTGAACAGAATTTCTTCGTAAGACAAAGTCTTTGTCGAAATGTAGGGGTTCATATTCAATCACATGCTTGTAATCGGATTTGTAGGGTCGTAAGACCGAGACATGGAAAACATTGTGGACATTCTTCAGAGATGGAGGTAAGACTACCCTCATGCAATCTTCTCAGGCCATTCCGAGAACTTCAAAGGTCCGGATGAATCTTGGGCTCAATTTTCCCTTCTTTCCATTGTAATATGTTCCCATTTTCACTCTGGGATCTCTAACGGTTGTAGCAATCCACTCGTTCTCTGATGTTCCGCTTTCACTTTCTCGGCGATTGTGTCGACACTTGGCAACACATTCTGCAACATCACGCTTCAAATTCGGCCACCAGAAATGTTGTCTAAGATCTTGGTACATCTTGGTACTACCAAGGTGAATCGAATATCGTGAACTATGAGCCTCGCTTAAAATATCTTCCTTAATCTCTTGAACTGGCGGTACCCAAATTCTATTATCAAATCTCAATATTCCTTCCTTATCCATCTTAAATCTTGGTTCGGTTCCTTCAGATATCTTATTTGTCACATTTTTACATTCTTCGTTCTGAAGCTGAGCTTCCTTAACTTTATCCAGTAGGGTTATACCAGATTGCATCTGAAATATTTTCTCATCAATATCCATAGGATACTTTACTTCCAATTCCAACTTCTCCATTGCTAAAATTAACTCCTCCTGCATGACGGTTAACAACATCGGTTTCTCCCACCCTTTCTACTTAAGGCGTCGACCACCACATTGCCTTACACCGGATGGTATAGAATCTCACAATCGTAGTCCTTAATTAACTCCAACCACCTTCTTTGGCGATATTCAAGTCTTTCGTGTAAAAATATATTTCGAGACTCTTGTGGTCTCAGATATATTTCACACTTCTCCCATAGAGATAGTGCCTCCAGATTTTCAAAGAAAAACTATCGCAGCCTAACTCCAAGTCATGGGCCTGGATACCCTTCTCATAATCTTTTCATTGTCAGTGGCGCGTCACGAATGACTCGCCATTTTGCATGAGCACACGCAACCAAGTCCTTTCAGGCGACGCATCACTATATATACCACAAAATTTTCTGTGTCATCCGGAAGAGATAACACAAGTGAACTTAACCTCTTCTTTAATTCTTGAAAGCTTTCCTCACACTTCTCCGTCTAAACAAATTTCATCGATTTTCTAGTGATTCATCAATCTGGGTTGCGATCTTGGAAAAATCTGAATGAATCTTCTCCGTAATAACCGCCAATCCAAGAAAACTTCTTACTCCGACCATGGCGTCTTTGGTTGATCCCGATTAATCACAAACCCGACTTTGGAGGGATCCACCAAAATTCCGTCCCTATCGATCACATGTCCAAGAAATTGTACCCTTTCAATCCAGAATTCACATTTCGAAAATTTAGCGTACAACTTCTTTCTTCTCAACGTCTCTAATGTCACCCTCAAATGTTCTTCATGTTCTTCCTTAGTTTTCGAATATACCAAAATGTCATCTATAAATACCACTACGAATTTGTCCAAAACGGCTTGAACACTCCATTCATTAAGCCCATAAATGCTGCAGGAGCATTTGTTAGACCAAATGACATTACCAGAAATTCGTAGTGACCGTATCGGGTTCTGAATCGTCTGTCTTGGTACATCTTCTGGTCTCACCTTCAATTGATGATAACCACTCCTCAAATCTATCTTTGAAAAGTATCTCGCTCCCTTTAACTGATCGAACAAGTCGTCGATTCGCAGTAATGGATATCTATTCTTGATCGTGACCTTATTCGGTTTCTATAATCGATGCAGAGAGCCGCATTGTCCCATCTTTCTTCTTTACGAATAAAAAAAAGGCGCCCCCCCGGTGATACGCTTGGTTGGATATACTTTTGTCTAGTAATTCTTGTAGTTGAACCATCGCCTCTTTCATCTCTCTACCGGTGCCATTCTAGATGGTGCCTTCGATATTGGAACCGTTCTCGAGCCAAATCGATCACTTAATTCAACCGCTTCTATCCGTGGAAGTCCCGGCAAATCATCCGAAATACGTCTGCGAAATCCCTCACCATTGGTATCTCCTCTATTTTCGGATTTTTTTACTTAATATCGACTATGTAAAGTTTAGATATCCTACATGTACCTTGTCTTTAACAACTTCACGGCTCGCATCATCGCCGACAACTCGCTTGTCTCAAGCGATTTACTACCATAAAACACAACCTTTCGATTTGAGTCATAAGGTTAATACGCTTTTTCCGCAATCAATTATCGCCCCATAATTGGATAACCGGTCCATACCCAAGATAATATCGAATTCTCCAAGTCGAATAGGATAAGATCTACGCTCATAATGTTACCCTTAATATCCACTCTATAGTTCTTGTGCACGCATTACTTAATGAGAATAATTTCTCTATTCGCAATTTCTATGTTCATGGGGTATTCTAACTCATCCTTCAGTAATTCTAAGTTCTTCGCAAAGTCATCTGATATAAATAAACAAGTAGCACCCGAATCAAATAATACATAAGCATTAACTTTATTGATCGGAATGATACCGACACCACATCGCGAGATCGCAGACCGCATCCCGAACTGTCATGTTGAATGTTACGGGCGATCGATCGGTTGGTTGTAGATTGGTCCTGTGATAGTCGAGTGCTTCCACAATTGTTTCCTCTATTCTCCCCGATCCTGTTCCTCCAGATCCTTCTTAGGACAATCCTTGCAAGATGATCCTTTGAGCCACAAGTGAAGCAGGCACCCTTCTTTGGTTTAGAATAGTTAGGTGCTATGTGGCCTTCCTGACCACAATTGTAGCATACTCGTTTTCCCTTCATGCAAACTCCCAGATGAGCTTTTCCGCAGGTTGAGCACGCTTCAATCTTCTTCTTTTGCCCTCCTTGTTGACTTCCGGTGACGAAGTTATCGGACCACTTTCTCTCTCGATTATTATTACCTCCGTGCTACTTCCACCCGCCTTGTTAATTCCTTCATTTTCACTCTTTTTCTTCTTCCGATCCCGATTATATTTAGATACCGTGATCGCTTCCACCTTCAAATGAGTATGGCCTTTCTAACACTCCAAAAAAAGTGTTCAATTGGAACATTGACACCTTGCTATACAACCAGGTTTGATCCCCGCTTCAAACGCTCTTGCTTTTCTCTCACAAGATGCACTTGATATGTGGCGAACCTAGCCAATTCGTTGAACCTTTGCGATAATCGCTGCTACTTTATATTCCCTGTTTCAACTCCAAAACTCGAACTTCCATTTGGTTTTGCGAACTAGTCGGAAAATACATCTCGAAAAACATCTCCTTAAATCTCTCCTGTGTTATTACATCTTCTCCTCCCCCGTATTTTGTTTGCTCGCCACCAATCACCGGCTTCAGACTTCAAAGCATGAATGTTGCAGATATGCGCCTTTCTTCGGTCTTCCCTTACTCGCGACGCCAAACACCTTCTCCATCTCCATAACCCATGTTTGAGCTTCGATTGGGTTCATAGAACCTTTAAACTCTGGCGGTCCCACCGCCTTGAAATCCTTGAACGTGGTGTTTGGTGGGGCTTGTGGTTGATTGTTAATTGCTCCAATAAGAATTCACCAATCGCCGAACGAATCAAGATTGGTGGCTTTGTTGTTGTTATTCGTTGACCCTTCCTGGGCTGGTCGACGATTTGGTCGTCTTCTTGGCGGCATTTTTCTATTAAATAAACGCTTTATTAGAACTTTATTTATTTCTCTAAATAGTTAAGGCATTACTCAACAATTTAACATATCACTTAACACATCATCTCAAACAACTTGATATATTTGCATTCAAATCAAAGTTTTAATATTAAACGATAAGATAATCGCTATTTACATCAACTATCCCGGAATAAAGAATCCATGAGATTTAAAACATTCAAATATTCATTCGCTCATAAACACGCCGAATTTACATATAAAAACTAATTAAGTCTTTCACATAATTAAACAAATTCTATCACCGTCTGTCATTAAGGTATTTGGATAGCCTTTGCTACGTTCCTCCTCCATGATGCGGCACATCGTTTCACGATCTAGCATATATGATGGTAGATCCTCAAACCGGATTGGATACTTCCTAACTCGATCTTGGACCACATTTATTGATTTTGTAGTGTAGTAGTATGTCTCCTCAAGTTTAGCCTTCTTCGCACGGCGATCATCATCTTCGCAGACGATCAAGACGGCGTGACTCTTGTACCCACCCTCCTCTCGCTCATATGGCAAGCTCTCTCCGAGGTCTCCTTCAGATCCTTCTTTAACTTCTATTTATGTGGACTTATCCTGGCCCCGACCTTCTCGTGAACCAGATCCCACTCCACGCTTCCTAAACGTGTGAAGAGTCACAATCTCTATCCCTTCGCTTCAATAGTAATCATGGACTAAACTCGCTCACCAAAATCCGAACAAGATATCCTGCAACTCTACGTTACGATCATAGAAAGCGCCATACATCTTCGCATCAATGGAGTTCGGTGGGAACTCCTCTTCTTCCTCTTCTTCTTCCTCTTCCTCAGATCCTCCCCGGATTAGTCTCCTACCATGCTCCCGACCAACGACAAAGTGATCATCTGAGATGACTCTCTCTGACAAGTTGTTCCTCGACGACATGAATGTCTGGGGCTCCTCCTCTATAGGTAATCGGGGTTCCTCCTCCCCATTTCAACTAGCTCCTCCAATATCCGACATCCCGACAACAAAATTTTAAGTTTTAATTACTAATCCGTATAAATAACACATAGATTAACACATAAGCACATAAAGTCTTTTATTATCTTTAATGAATTTAGAAATTCATTTCTTAGAACTCGATAAGAGTTTACCACTACTATGTTCTCGATCTCCTACAAGGCTACTACCTAAGGTTGTTCCCCCCACCTAAGGTTCATAACCTTACAACTTTGATACTAACTCAGTGACACCCCCAAATCCAGGGTACTTCCATTTCCATGTGGATTTGGTGTTCATCAGACAAACATCATCTATCTATCTACCCATAAATAAAATACAACCATACAATAGATAGAATAAATAATAACTCTCTCCCCTTATGGGGTTACATCAACTGCATAAGTAAATAAATCCCAGGTTAATCTAACCTTAAAATATCTGTGCGGAAACATAACAATTAAGTCTTAAGTAACATCAATTCTATATGTCATTACACAACCCCATAAACAAATAGTCTTCATTACTTGCTAATCTCTCGCCTTGCGCTTTTACTAGTGGAAGGCTCGTCTGTTTCTCTCGTTCTTTTTAATCGCAATGTTATTATTACGCAAGAGTGAGCACGATTGCCCACAAGTATAACAGTATAATAAATGAATAATAATAACATGTGAATGAATTAATAACTTTGAATATAAAAGCTCAACTTTTGAATCAAGAATGAATAACAAGAATCAAAAGAAATTTCGAGGGTCACAAGAGACTTGAACTATGTCCCAGGTTGTCAAGTGTTTATTCTTGAAACCTTTAACGATCATAAGACTATGGACTCTTCTTCTCGTACTTAGGGGGATCAAATACTCAGTACCACATCTGTGCATTAATATCTTAACGCTTAAAGCGTAAATAATCCCCCATTAAAGGGTTGTTCATCTCGGTTTGACATCTGAGTCCGCACTAAAGGAAGTTTGGATTGGTAAGCTCAATAAAAGTTCTAGAATTTATAACGCTTTATCAACTATGGACTAGTTGAATTAATAAGGGTTCACTAGTCTTACAAGGTTCAACAATAATTGATATTCAATTTGAATAATAAAATTCAAGATGTATACAATCGAATAAGTATCAGATAATAGAATTATGTTTTTAAAGAATGGTAAGATCTAATATGAAATCTTGACTTGAACAATAATAAACAAGATAGAATAATGAATTTGCTTTATGTAAAGAATTAAGGTTTAGGAACTTGCCTCGTGTAAAGCTAAACGATTACTACTTCCGCTCACCACAAGTCCTACACATATACCATATATATTCACGAAATTCATTAGTTACATTTTCTCTTAATTATTTAATATAAACTCTACTTTATTTAACAAATCATTACCCTTCTAATTTAATTACTTAATTAAATTAGAATATTTTCATTCTCTTCTTATTATTATTACTTTAATAAATTATTTCATAATAATTTCCATTGAATATTTATTTTATTCCATAAACATCTCAATTAAAATATTTATTTTATTTTATAAATATTTTAATAATAATTTTCATCGAATATTTATTTTATTCCATGAATATCTCAATTAAAATATTTAATTTATTTTATAAATATTTTAATAATAATTTTCATCAAAATTTATTTTATTCCATAATATCTCAATTAAAATATTTAATTTATTTTATAAATATTTTAATAATAATTTTCATCGAATATTTATTTTATTCCATAAATATCTCAATTAAAATATTTGATTTATTTTTATAAATATTTTAATAATAATTTTCATCGAATATTTATTTATTTATTTATTTATTTATTTTTTATTTTTTTTTTTCAGGCGGTAGTGTATGGTAATGTAGTTTAGTAACGTCACGTGAAGTGGTTACCTGTGCTCATTTTCTCATAGCTTAGCAATATTCATGAACATAACAAGGCCAAATTAGGCCAAAAATCAATCACACGTAAAATTATGTTTAAGCATACCCAAATACTAGAATTTATACATAATCATTACCCAACATTTATAGAGTAATTTAAACCCATTAAAACACATAGTTACTGTAATTAAAATATGTAAATTATAATGTTTCTTGATGTTCTCAAGGTTTTGAATAAAACATAGAATTTACTACTATGGATTAGTTATAAGGTCAAACCCAACCACTCAAGTTTCATTTTGTTTGTTTTAGCATGTATAATCATATATAAGTGTAAAATTTAGGGATAATATATGATCAACACATTAAATTTGTGCGTAAAAGGCCATATATGGCCATATCACGTACTACTCAGTAAATTTTTGGAATAACAAGCCAAAATCATACGTTATAATCTTATGAAACCAATGATATGGAAGCACATATATATATATATATATATATATATATATATATATATATATATAAATGCCTTACAACTCTAATTATTACATATATTCACATAACACCATAATTTCCCAATTACAGAGAATCACAGAAAACTTAAGCCATATTCATGAAACTTAAAAGACGTAAATTATAAATTTGGTTGAAGAAATTACCCAAGCGTATAGTGAAATAGTAGGAGATGAATCAAACCCTTCCCAAACTCTTCAATCACTCAACTCACACTTTACTCAACAATTTCTCAACTTTCTTTTCTTTTCCTCTTCGCTTAATGTCGACTTAGGAAATTAATGAAGAAGGAAGACGTATTCAATAAATAAAAGCGATCGACGCTTTGTGGTGATTACTCACCACGGGTAATCGCCTCAACTCCCACTAAGGCCACGTTTGGCTTAACAAAAATGGGTTTTAAAATCATTTAATTTAATAAAGCCTTATAATATAGTTTTAAATAATGTCACACCCATTATAAAATAAATCTAATATCTTATTTAATATAGTAAATTCTCATTAATTCACATAGTCACATAATTAAATTTCTCATTTAAAAATAATATTAAATTATTAAATCTCTAATTAATTATTTAATTAATTGAAATAACATAAGCTTATTAAATATATTTCTTTTAATTCAATAAGCTCACATAATCACATACTTCGAATAATAAAAATTCTCCACATTAATTTAATAAATATAACACATAATTAAATTAATCTATCACAACTTCATCAATTAATTAATTAATCTAATAATTAATTCATCGAAAAATATTTATTCAATCTAATAAATATTAAAATTAAATTACAAAATTACGGTTGTCACACACACCCCCTCCACCATCACACCTTCTCAAATCCCTGACATTCGAACCCTCTTCAACATTCCCCAAGAATACAAGCTTCGGGCTCCAAACCCTGACGAGAAAATGTTCTGGAGGCCCGAGGCGAATGGGTCGTCGTTCCCCTGTATCTGTTCAAAAACGGGGTTCGGTTCCCACTCCACGAGTTCATCTCTTCCTTCCTCTGCTTCGTGGGTATCGGGTTCGCACAACTTGTGTCGAACTCGTATATTCATCTGATATCCTTCATAGCCCTGTGTTAGGAGATGGGGGTCACACCTGGCCTCGATTTGTTCTTCGCCTTATTCACCGTTGGCAGATCGAAAGAGCCCGGCCTTCGGCAAATCAACAAACGGCCCAACCGTTCCGTCCTCATCAAGACTCCCTTAAGCAACAAGGGATGGCACGACAAGTGGATCTTTGTCAAGGGAACCGACCTCCAACTTCTTCCTCAATGGGCCCATCCCGAGGATCCCATTGCCAAAGTTGCCAAGTTCCCCAAGGATAGGGCCGACGCTTTCAAGGCTTTTTACAAGAAATGGAGTAAAACTGAATGGAGTCTGACGGTTCTATCCAACGAAGCCTGGTTGTACAAACACGGGTGTAAATGCTTCACTTCTGACTGATTCCCCGATCCCTCGATTCCCTTCACTCATGCTTTGATAGCTTACGTCCTAACATATTCCCCTTTGTGCAGTGACAATTTTCAAACCCAAAGGCGGCGATGACTCCCTGGTGCCTCTTCCCATCATTGCCGAACCGATCCGTCTTCCTGTCACCGACGAGACGGTCGAGGGAGAAACCATCCTAATTTCGGAACTCTCAACCGGTTCTGCTTCGGGTCCGGCCCCTCCAACAAAGGCTACCGAACCCGCCGTCAAAGCCGCTCTAACAATGAGCCGGGCTGAAAAAATTTCTCAATTAAAGAAAACTAAGAAGCCTTCCAAGCCATCCACGAAACTCCCGATCAAAGCCCCTCGTACCGTCATACCGCAGCCAACTCTTCCTCCTCCTGCTCACGTTGCGGTGATTGAGGATTCAGAGGAAACCGAAGAGGTTTCTCTCGAACCTCGACCCAAAAAGCCCCGACTCGCCGATGATACTGATCAGCCGCGCCCTGAGCAACAAGTTGTGGAGGCTGAACCCGTAGTCGTCTCCACACCTTCATCGAAGCCGAGCTCCTCTCACGGGTCGCCGACCACTTGTTGGCCGAGGAGTCCCTCTGAAGTGTTCCCTTTTCAGCTGTTCGATCATTTCAAACTTCCCGGAGATGACGACCACTTTAAAGGGTTCAATTCCGAAGACTATTTGGTAGCCTACATTCGGGCTCAGTGCCAGGTAATTCCTAATTTGGCTAACTTCCCTTGTTATCTTCATGCTTTACTCTGCATAGTTGACCCCGTCTTTTTAATGTAGGCCAAAGTCGTCCTTGCCGAGCAATTCCGCCTCTCGCCCGAACGACCAAGAAAGAAATGCAACTAAGGTCGGACGTGCCATTGCTTGAGGCCGAGGTTCAGGGTCTGAACTTTGATTTGCTGAAGGAGAGAGAGCTTCATGCCAATACCCGGAACAAGGTGACTCAAGGTAGAACGTCGTCAAGAGAAGGTCGAAAAATATTCATTACTTCAGCAAGAGTTCATCGGCCTTGAAGGTTATAACAAGAAAATTCTGGAGGAGAGGGATCGTCTCTCCGGCGAGGTCGAGGATCGGGAGAAAGCTGTCGACGCCCTGCAGGAGAAATTTTCTGAGATGATGGCCAAAATGATGCATGTTATGCGGGAGAACACCAGTTTAACCGTTGAAGTTGACGTCATGCAGGGAAAGCTCTCCGAGGCTAAGCAGCAAGCGATCGCCGAATACGAGGAATTCGATGCCTTGAACGATAAGGTCATGGCCCAATTTGGTGAAGGGTATGAAGCTTATCGGGAAAAGGCTCGGGCGAAGTTGGCGGCTGCTGGGCTCGATACTTCCCTCCTTGACTCATCTGATGAAGAGTCTGAGGTCGAAGCCGAAGATAACCCTCCTCCTGAATAGCTCTTGTTAGGACTTATAATTTTTGTAACTTTCATTTTCCTTCTTTTGTGCTTGTACTCCACCCGAATCGTAAGCAATTGGGTTTTGTAAAAATTTCAGAGTATGAATGAAATAGAGTATCTTTGTTTATAAATTTTTGTAATCAGTTATACTCGTGACTTATCTCGATCAGTTGTGTCTTTTCGAACCTTCTGATCGGACTATGCCCGAAGCTTGTCTGATTCCAGAATTGCAGCCTCAATCAGTTATACCCATGACTGTACCAATCAGTTACGTCGTCTTCGACTTTCTGATCGGTTTAAGCCCGATGTTCGTCTGATCGGACACTGAAAACCGTATGAATATAGATGAAGTTAAACATCTCCAAAGAAAACTTTCATTTATTTCATTTAAAACTGAAGTGGTTACATGGATAAAGAGAAGAATGACATAACTATTACTAGTAAAATTTTCTAAGTCTTTCAGCGTGCCATGTATTCTTTACCTCCGAACCATTCATTGCTCGAAGCTGGTATGTACCTGGCTTCGGCACTTCTACTACTTCATAGGGCCCCTCCCAGTTAGGCATTAGCCTGCCAGTGTTCTGGGGGGTTGATGCCTTCGACTCCCGGAGGACCAAGTCCCCAACTTCAAACCTTCTCAGCTTCACCTTCCGGTTGTAGTGTCGGGCTGTTCGCTGCTGATAGATAGCCAAACTCATCACAGCTGAATCCCTAACCTCTTCCAACAGATCCAAGTTTGTTTTCAAACCTTCATCATTGTATAGTTCTTTGTATTGACTGACTCGAAGAGTAGGGGACCCGATCTCAATTGGTATGAGTGCATCGGTCGCGTATGCCAATCGGAAAGGAGAGTCCCCAGTTGTTGTCCTTGGAGTAGTCTGATATGCCCACAAAACACTGAGTAGCTCTTCGGGCCACCGACCCTTTAATTCATCCAACCTTCTTTTGATCCCGTTGAGCAAGGTTCGGTTGGTTATCTCTACTTGACCATTCGACTGAGGGTGAGCGACTAAAGTCTTGCGATGCTGAATTCTTTCAGAAAGCCTTCGAACTTAGACCCTACAAACTGTCTGCCATTATCAGAGACCACCGCCATCGGGATGTCGAAACGATAAACCACTCCTTCTTTGAAAAATTTCAGGCATTCTTGTTCGGTGGTCTTCTGTAGTGGTTTGGTTTCGACCCATTTCGTCATATAGTCGATAGCCACGATCACAAAACTAACTTGTCCCTTGGCCTTCGGCAGAGGCCCTAGGATGTTGATTCCCCACACAGCAAAGGAAATCGGGGATAAGACCAAATACAGCTCTTCGGGAGGTTGATGTGGGATAGTGTTGTTCAGCTGACACTTGAGACACCTTCTGACGAATTCCTTGGCCTCCGTGTAGATAGTCGGCCAATAATACCCCTGCCTCAAAATCTTGTGTGCCAGTGACTTTGCTCCCATGTGATCCCCACAGATCCCTTTATGTACTTCCCGAAGAGTGTAATCCGCCTCTGATGGGGATAAGCATTTGAGCAGTGGGGAGCTAAAGGCCCTTCGGTATAGGTCTCCGTCTATGAGGACGAAGTTCGAACTCCTTTGTTTAACTTTTCTTACAAGGATTCGGTCTGAAGGTAGAACCCTATCTGCCAGATACGTGATGTAAGGTGTGAGCCAGCAGTCGAGTAGGTCCAAAGCCAGCACCTCTGTCTTCGGAACACTTGGGCGTTCTAAAACCTCCAGGTACACCAACCCATTGAAGGAACTTGCTTCGGTGGTTGCCAACCTGGCTAGGGCATCTCGCTATCAGATTGTTCGACCGATCCACCCGACGATAACCGCGGCGATCGCGAAGTATGTGAGCTTATCTTTACTTGCCAGATACTTTGACATTCTTGCCCTCGAGCCTCATACTCACCCGACAATTTGCTTGACCACCGATTTGCAAATCATCAGATGACCCAACTTCGTACTTCCAAGCTCCGCCAACCAGATCTCGCAAGGATGGCCTCGTACTCTACTTCGTTGTTCGTGGCCTTGAACTGAAATCGAATCGCCTGCTGGACTTTGAACCCTTCGAGGCTTGTCAGGATGACCCCGACCCCACTAACGTCCGATGTTGACGATCCATCCACGTATAAAGTCCACGCGGTCGGCCCGTGTTGGGTTTCGGCCACTGTGTTCACGTCTGGTTCCGTGAAAGAGCATTCCACAATGAAGTCGGCCAAAGCCTGACCCTTGATTGTCGTTTGGGGATGGTACTCTATAGCAAATTGCGTTAGCTCCATCACCCATGCTGCAAGCCGACCTGACACATCCGACTTATGCAATATTTTCTTTAACGGTTGATCCGTATATACCACCACCATCCGACCTTGAAAATAATGCCGAAGCTTCCTGCTTGTAATGATTAGAGCATACGCGAATTTCTCCAGGTTCGGGTATCTTATTTCTGCATCTCGAAGAACCTGGCTGACGTAGCATACCGTGAACTGTTTTCCTCTATCTCTCACCAATGTCGCTCCCACTGCCATCGGGCTCGCAGCTAAGTATAAGTATAAAGGTTCCAAAGGGATCAGTTTCATCAGTAATGGTGCCGAAGATAGATACTTTTTGATCCCCTGGAACGCGTCTTCGCATTCCGATGTCCACTGAAAACTCTTCTCATTCTTCGACCCCTTGAGAGTGTCAAAGAAGGGCAAACATCTTTCTACCGATCTTCGACACGAATCTCTGAAGGGCGTTTATCCTACCGTCAACCTTTGCACGTCTTTGAATGTCTTCGGAGATTTCATGTCTAAGATCGCCGCAATTTTCTCTGGGTTTGCTTCGATACCCCTTTTACTGACCAAATATCCCAAAAACTTTCCTGAACCCAAACCGAAGGTACATTTGGTTGGGTTTAGTCTCAGTTTGTGTCTTCTTACTGTTTCGAAGCAGTCCTCTAAGTCTTCCAGATGATCCCGGATCGACATACTTTTGACGATCATGTCGTCCACGTACACTTCCATACTTCGGCCCAGCTGCTTTCTGAATACGAAGTTCATCATCCGTTGATAAGTTGCACTTGCGTTCAGCAATCCAAAAGTCATCTTCCGATAAGCGTATATGGCCCGATGCGTGATGAAGTTTGTCTTCGGGATGTCTTCCTTATCCATCGAAATCTGGTGGTATCCCGAGAAAGCATTCATGAAACTCAGCATGCCATACCCCGAAGTGGCATCAATCAGTTGGTCTATGTTGGGCAGAGGGTAGAAATCTTTTGGGAACGCCTTGTTCAGATCTGTATAGTCGATGCACAGCCTCCACTTCCCATTTTGCTTCTGAACCAATACCACATTTACCAGCCATTCGGGGTAGTCAATCTCGAAAATGAACCCTGCCTCCAGCAGTTTAGTGATCTCTTCATCTATGATCATCTTCCTTTTTCGGGGCGAAAATCCTTCTTTTCTCAGACATCTTGGCTTCCTCTTCTGGTTCAGATGCGTAATTTATGCCTAGACTACCAACTTACTTACCCCTGGCATGTCGCTAGGCTCCCAAGCAAAGATATCGGCATATACCCGAAGCAAGTCAACCAGTCCTGTCCGCAGTGGCTCTTTTAATCCTACCCCGATCTTGATCAGTTTTTTTGTGTTTCCGAGGATCAATTCTACATCTTCAGTCTCCTCGGCGGGCAGTGCCATTGGTTCGGTACTACTCTCAGTGAATGGCTCTATTTCAATGGCCATTGTCTGTTTCTGTTTACTGACCCCAACCCCTGAGGAAATCAAGGTATTCCGATAGCACCTTCGGGCAATGTCAAGATCGCCTTTTACTTCCCCAATCCCGCTCGGTGTCGGAAACTTGATTTTGAAGTGTGGTATAGACATTACGGCTTGCAGTGCTGCTAGTATCGGTCTTCCCAGAATGGCGTTGTATGCCGAATCCACCTGTACCACAAAAACCCTTACCATAACCTCTGCCTGCTAAGGGGTTGTGCCGAACCTGACAGGTAGCTCTATCGTTCCTGACACATGCACCGGGTCCCCGCTGAACCCATATAATGGACCCTCTCCTCCCAACTCCATCTTCTTTCCTTCTAAGTCCATCCTCTGATAGGCGTGTGTGTACAGTATGTCGACCGAGGATTCGTTGTCGATCATCATCCTTTTCATATCCACCTACGCATTTGTCTTTGTTATCACTAACGCCCCGTCATGTGGTTCGATGTGATCGGTAGGGTAATCATCATCTGAGAAGGAGATGAAAACTCCTGAGTAGGCCCTGTCCCTTCTAGGTGAAGAATTTGCTACCGATAATACAGCCTCGAGATGCCCACTTCTCTTCCGTCCGGTTACACGCCCGACCGACCCGCCAGAAATTACGTCAATCACACCTCGGGGTTCATGGATTGATTCTTGTTGCAGATCCCGTGGCTCGCCTCGTTTCTCTCCTCTCTCGAGGTGCTTCTGAACCTTCACGAACCACCACGTATTGTACCAACTATCCGTTCTAGACATTCTTTTCGATCAGATCCTTTAAATCATTACACATTTCTGTCGTATGCCCCCAATATTGATGGTATTCGCAGTATTTGTCTCGACCCCTTTTTCCAGGCTTCGGGATCGTGGGGCATGGCTCAAAGAAAGGTTTATTCCTCATCTCTTCCAATATCTTCGCGTGGTCGGTGTTGAGTGCGGTGTAGACTTTGTTGACATTCTTGTTTGGGAAAGGTGCTCGTCTGTTACCCGAACCTCCCCTATTGTAGCTTTTCTTGCCATAGCTGTCCGACTTCCCCTGATTATCCGACCGTTAAGAGTTATGTTTATCCTGAATCTTGGCCCTCTCGAAGGACTGGGAGTGGGGTTTAAAATTTCCCATTGCCTCTTCTATCGCTATGTATCCCTCGGCTCGGTGGAAGGCTTCTGTCAAATCTCCTGGAGGGTTGATCACCAAGTCCTTCATCAATTTCTTTGACTTCCCAGTGTCCAACCCGGTTGTGAAAAAACCCAGGTCTTGTGGGGAATTCAGCTCTGCTACCGACCCTACAGCCTCTCGGAATCTTTTGACGTACTGTTCCAGACTCTCATCTGATTTTTACCGAACTCGCGTGAGGAAGTCGTGATCTTTCCCTCCTCCCCGTTGCTTTCAAGCAGGCGTGAAATTTCTCCCGGAGATCACTCCACGAATTAATCGACCCCGCCGCCAAGGTCCCTATCCATTCTCGGGAGCTCTTCTTCAGAGTGGTTGCGAACATGTGACATTTGGCAGCGTTCGAATGTCCGTAATATGTCATCAGTCTGTCGTATCCGTCGAAATGATCGTACGGATCCCCCAACCCATCATATGTCTCCATCGGGGGCATCTTTTTCTTGGGATCAGCAGTGACATGATTTATCTCGGGCGAGAAGGGCGAACCCATGCAAGTCGAAGGTGTTCCCACTGCATTCTTCGCCGTCAACAACTTTTCCAGTTCTGCCACCCTTCGAGCGAGGGGGTCGGATTCCTTGTGGGGGGACGATCGAGGTCTGTCCCTCCCATATTCAGGAGACTCGTCCCGCCTCCTCTATCCCGAACTGCCCGGAAAGTCCGATCTTCGGTCTGGCGAACGACTCCTTCTACTTCGGCCGTCCCGAGATCGACTTCGGTGTCTGCTCTTTTCCCTTTCCGCCTCTCCCCCCCCCCGAGGTGACAGGGATCGGCTCCGATGTCTACGCCGCCTTGAGGAGGCTTCCTGTTCTCCAACCACCATCTTTGTCATCTCAACATTCAAGCTCGTCTTCTTTCAAGACGTAAGGCCATCATCATAAGATCTCTGCGTTACATTGCATCTTCTTCTGCAAGATAAATTCCCTCTGATCTCGGCTGTCTTCTCCTCGGTTTTTCCCATGTACCTCCAGTGCCCGAGACTGATTCTCATCCGCACGACTAGCCTGGTTGGGGGTATGATGGTTGTCATGAAAGAGCCGTCGCCGGAGGGCCTTGGATTCTGGAACCCAATCTATCTTTGACCGACCCTCTCACCTGGGTGGTCTGGTGCGTTTTTGCCTTTTCCTGGTTAGAAGTTAATCGCATTGCGCTTACTCGCCATAGCCTACTACCGGAAAAGATGATTGTGATTGCAAGAATACTAAAAACCCCTCCTTCTAGCGCCAATGTTAACGCCAAGTTTAGCCGGCGCGTCCAATCACAGAATCCACGCGCTAGAACACACGCAATAACAGATCACGCAGAAGCTTCGACGGCATGGTCACGGGGATAGCTGCGGTGTGAGAATAAGTACAGGCCGTTCACAAGGTTTAACAATGGGGGTTAAGTGTTTAGTGCTCAAAAGTAAGTATTACCTGTTAATTGTAACCTTGGCCTTGTATTTATAATGCTCACCACATTTAGAATCCTTCTCCGAGTCGGATTATTACTCCTAGTCATGGTAGTTACCATAACAAGGGTCCAACACAATCTCCTTAAAAGGTGCAAGTGGAATCCAATCCAATCACTACCTTTGGAGTTACCTTATTCAATTATAATTAGGTCTCCAGGCTCTTTACGCAGGAAGTCCCACTGCACAGGCCCAACCCAACCGAACTCCCTGTCAGGTTTGGGCCTCGGCCCAAAGGACTCGAAGACCCGATCCCGAACATCTTACATCGAAGTAAGGCTCCGACCCAAAGGACTCGAAGACCCGACCCTGAACACTATCTTACAGGGTAAGGCTCTCTACCAAGGGCTCTAAGGTGTCGAACCCAAGACATCCACGGCTATGGGCTCTACGAAAAACTCAGAGACGCCAATCAACACCTCCAGCCTCTACATGGGCTTCAGCCCAATGGTCTCCTAAAGCCCTTCTAACGTCAGGCCTTCGGCCCACATGAAGGTTAGTAAAACGCTCCCGAACATATAGATTTATATGAATTTAATAAATCAAACTTTATTTTTCAAGTAATTTTATGTTGGTTAAATAATTTTTAATTGCTTTATACATTCAAAAGTAGTCAAATGTGATCAATAGTATTTAAATATAGTAAGTTATATAAAAATACACATGACCTAACATTTCAAATTTTCCATCAAAATTGACCGGATCTAGTTAAAAGGAACACAATTGTTGTTTTAAAATAGGTATTGATTATTGATTTTCAAAATTTGAGGAACAAATTGATTTTCGGCCTAATTAGGGGACAATTTTGTCATTAGCCCAAAATTATATGATTAATGAGCTAAATGAAAATACTAAGGGGGTGTATTCAATTAAGATTTTTAAATACTTTTTTTAAGTGACAAACTTTTGTAGAATTTGTAGATTGTAATGACTTTTAAAGACTTTTCTAAAGTATGTCAAACTCATTAAAAAATTAGTGAGACTTTTTTAAAGACTCAAAAAAAAAGTCTTTTAAAATCTTTATTGAATACACCCCCTAAGTTATTACTATTATGAGTTATAGAATTATGTGTAACTTGGCTTATTTATTATTCACTTATTTATAATTTGTTATGCTGTTAAACATAGGGGTACTTTTGTGCACCTTGGACTATCCCCAGCCAAGGATATATTACTGTAACTACGGATGCATCAACCATTGGTAAGAAGAAAGATGGTATATCAGTTTTCGCCAATATCTTTAGAAGTTCAGAGGGATTTCTTAGAGCTTACATTGGCATTCTTCGTACTGCCAAATCCTCAGAAGCAAAAATCTACGGCAATTCTTATGCCGTTTTTGAAAATGCGCGGGCAAGAAATGATTTGGTGAATATTGAAACAGATTTTGAACAAGCCTGCATAATACTGTCAAATGCCAAAAACTCCGGGCCAGTTACACGCAAAAATATCGAATGTGGAGGAGAATTGACATTAGATGATTACTTCAATTTAAGGTAATTATTTCGCACATATATTATTTTTTGAGATTTTACACGTAACGAAGAAATTATAAATTATCTTTATTTTTATTTTTCAATTTCATTAGGAACAATGTGCAAAGTTTCAAAGATTTCAATAGTAGGAAGGTCGAAAGACTACATGTATACCCAGCGCACACATTAGCTACCATCGGATGCAAGCTTCTTCCATCTATTCTCGAGACAAAACCTCTTTCTGGGACAATACTTACATTAGATGAAGTTGAGAAACTTGTTAGAAAGGAGAAAAAAAATAGTAAGATTCATGATTTGTGGTTTTCTTTCATGCACTCGGTGGAAAAAGAGTATTATGAAAATGTTTTTACATTAGTATGTCATTGAGAGGAGGAGAGAGTTGTAATATAGCAAATATTTCCAGCATTAATCTTATTATATATATATATATATATAGTTCATATTTGTATTAGTAGGTTTACATTAATGCAACCAGGGCATTATAATTTATCTAAAAAATTAATTGGGTCAGAACTAGTGCATTATGGACGTTCCAGGCTAGGCTGGATTTTCGCCTAAAATTAGACTTCTTTTGCTCCACAAACCCGCGTGTTGCGGCGGGATTATTCAATTTTTTAATAATAAATGTGTAGTACAATTAATAAATTAAAATATAATAAAAAGATGGTAAATTGTTGTGCGACGATCAAATTTTACACAGGAAAACAAATAAATATACATTGTAGGGGATAGTGGTGAAAGTTTACCGGTTTGTGCATTACACCATACGTATGTGACTATTGCCGGTTTGTGCATTACACTCTAAGTATGTGACTATTGCTTCTGAGTGTAAAAAGAGATTGTTCCCACAAAAATAGTACACCAATTCAAAAGCTAAAATTTAAAGTGAAAATCATGCTTCAAAGAATATAAGAAGATGTTTCAACCAACATCATGATGGTATGACCATGCCTTTCGTAGTAAGATAAAATAACATGAGTTAGATCATGTAGTTCTACATATAACATATTAAACCATAGATATCACAGTTGTAAGTTATTAGACATAACGATCATTATATCCAAATAATTTCAGGAGATGTAATAATAAAATAATCATGGTTTACACTAATAATGAGCAGCAAAAAATATAATAGCTAGAAGATGTCAAACCTTTCTACATTAAATTGTGAAAAACTTCCTTGAAAACTACATTCTTTGTAGTATTGTATGTTTTTTCATCCTTGTCACAAATTAATATTTTCAATCCACTTTTGCTTGTAACTCGTGAATCGTGATACTGCTACATACAATTGGCCATGGCTAAAAACTGAACGTGACAGATACAGTCCAACATGTGAGAGAGATTGTCGGTGAAGCGCAGTACGGCTAATGCTTCAAGATGACGAATTTGATAAGTCTAGTGGGTTTGATGAGTCGACGAAATTAGCAAAACAAACAAAGGCCTAGATCACGATCTCAACCAGTAAAAGCCGTGGTTCCTAGGGTCTGTTCATAATTTGGGGCTGCCGAATTTTGAAGCAAGACGGAATTAGGGAGTGTATTAGACGCGGGGGTTTGTTAAGGTTATTTTTGTCAAGGGTAATAAGGAACAGTAAATAGGATGGACATGTATTTAATTTGTAGAAGGACAAATGTCAAATTATTGTGTTATGTACTGTGATTTAGTATATATAATAGATAGATATATATATGTTACATTGGTATTAATTATCATTATCCATATATATAAAATGAAATAATGGGCTGGTGCTGATATAAGACGTGTACCGGCAATCGTCCAAAGTTATATAAATTTAAATTTAATTAATAGAAACTCTATCGTTTTATTATAACGTTATTAATAAAACTCAGAATATTCCAAAAAAAAACTAAATGCAATATCAAATTCGTTTTTCCCCTTTATATATCTATATACGTATAGTTGGACAGTTTTATAATATTCCTTCGGTTCTAACTGTTGTTAATTGATTTGGATCAATTTTAAAACTTAGATTAAGATAGGAATTTATTAAATATTTAAAATAATAATTGTGTATCAATAATATTTTGTCTTAAAACATTGTAAATAAATTATGAATATTAAATAAAAGGAATATATGATAAAAACTTTGTACACACATTTTGATGAGGCGTGCCTCACTTTGATGAGGAGTCGGGCGTGCCTCACTTTGATGAGGAATCATGCATGCCTCCCGCCTAGGCCCCAGGATGACCTTTGCAACTCGGTCCACCTTTTGGCTTATATAACAGTGTCTAACATTCCGTATTTGAGGCATTTTTAAAGCTTTGCTCTACGCGAATTGATTGTCTATACAAACTAAACAAGCTTTTCACCTTTTGAAACAACTGATAGCTAGAAGTGTTTGGCTGTTTGCAATACTCTGATCTTACTATAAGGTTTAATAGTGTTTGCAATACTCCGATCTTACTATCCACATTTTCATGACATCTATAGAAGCTATCAAAACTTCCAATGATAATAAACTTTTAAATTAAATTCTTTTAGTTTTTGGGATAAAGTAATATTCATACCTCTGTTTTTGCATGGTTGAAAGGTTCTTCAATATATAATCACAATAGTGCTCAATGAAATCATAACAACACAACAGGCGCAGACAGCAAGAAAATCCTCAATCTGTGTGACTGTGTCGCCACCTCGCATGATAGAACATTTAGTAAGTGCACATTAAAGTGAGAATATTAAAACTTCAATATTTTTCAGTTGGAGCTTTAAGTCATGTAGGAAAATAAATACAACAAAGCCATATAGGTCATGATCAAAAAAATGAATTTCAAGAACAATAATCCAATCAAAGAATAAGCAAAAGTATGAAATGTATCACCCTTCCATATGCATTAATATCAAGGCCATTAGCAAGTAGTTTTGCCAGATCTTCCTTTAAAAACCTCTGCTTTGCTTCTGCCCGCCTCCGCTTCAATTCTTGTCTTCCTCATCTTACTCGGTGATTTACTTCAGCACAACACCAAAATCCATAATACAATCAATACATACACAGAATAGATATACACATCAACACATACAAGCATATACATAGAGAAAGAGTGTCGGGACTAACCATTTGGATCCAAATCCTTGCCCTAATAATCCGCCCAACATCTTTGATTGAGAAGGTGATTTTTAGGTAATGATCTGAAAATATTTACTCAAAAAGCTCAAAAGGCATACACTTCTATGATCGAAATCTGCTGCTTCTCTTCTACCTGACTAAGATCTAAGCTCCTTCAATGGTGTTGCCAGTCCACTCACTTTATTCCTTCTTTGTTTTTATTAAAAATTATTATTTGTTTTTTTTTTGTTGCCTGTAGTCTGAATTTTTACGATTCCTATTAAACGAATTTGGAATGAATTTAGTTGCCATATTTGAATAGTTAATTCCAAGGGGAATGAACGTTTGTTTTAACCACATTTTTGTTTTGTTTGTTGGGCCTTTTTATCAATTGTGATAAGGAGCATTAATTAGGCATGACAGGTGTTAAGAATTTTTATGATTCCGATTAAACGAATTTGGAATGAATTTATAGTTGCCATATTTGAATAGTTAATTGCATATTTAGGGGAATGAATTTTCGTTTGTTTTAACCACATTTGTTATGTTTGTTGGGCCTTTTCATCAATGGTGATAAGGAGCATTAATTAGGCATGATAGGTGTTAATTTTATAATGTATAGTATAATTATGAATGATATAATATTAGAAAAAATAATAATTTTAGGATATAATAATTATGTGTAGAAAAATAGTAGATTTTGGGGATTATAAAATCAATATAGTAAAATATGATTGATATTATTTGTTATTTAAAATTTATTTTAGATGCCATATTTGAATAGTTGAATCCGAATTTAGGGGAATGAATTTAGTTTTGTTTCAACCTCATTTGTTATGTTAGTTGGGTATTTTTGTTACGGGTCTTAAGAAACATTAATTAAGCGAGACGTATGCTTAAATAAAAGTTACATATATATATATAACTTTAAAGACACGTCTTATATTAAACTAATGTTACAATGTTAAGTATAAACAATGTTAATTAAACATTAATTAAACAATGTTAAGTATAAAGTAAAAGTGTTTGAAGTTTATTGAATGAAAATAGGCTACACATATATATATAGCCTTACAACTAAGAAGAAAAAAAGTCAAACTCGTAAGTCCTAAACCTACTCCGAACCAAATGACCTAGATCTTCTCTTCAGAATTCAGGTCGATCAATATAGATCTTCTCTGCCCTTTGGCTTTCAAATCTCGATTTCTACTTGGCTCCTTTGCGGTAATTATTCTTCCCAAAACCTTGGCCGTTTAAAAACTTAATCTTTTGTATTACTCTTTTAAAATAAAAGTTTATTTAGATCTGGTCTGCCGTAATTATTGTTTTGTACTATTGTTTTAGGGATTTGACAATTCTAACCCATGGAAATCACGGATCGTCCATTTGTTGAGAACAAATTGGAATCGATTATTGAGAGAGATGACAAAGAAAAATTTATTGCAGAAATCAATCGGTACTCTGATATAAATTGTAAAGAAATTCTATATTTAGTCTCTCTTTGGTCTTCAGTTAAGTGTGCTGAGGCCTTGATCACAGGACAAACGCCCTTTCCGTCGACCTCAATCTTCCTTGTACTGAAACTGGATTGAATCCCTCCATTTTGTTGCTTGGTCAGCATGCATGCCCTCTATGATTGAGTTAATCATCTTTTATGGAGGACGAACAGATATTCGGGTGACGTCTGTTTTACTTGAATATGACAACTTGCTTCCACTTCAAATTGCATTACTGCAAATGGTGTGCGTGCAACCGATATTGCTTTTCATTTGATTATAAAAACTAATACCAAGACTCAATTTTTTGTGTGATTTATATATATTCCCTATTTTTTTTCCCTTTTTCTCTTGCAGACCGTTTACGATTGGACTCCTAAGGACTCTATCTACAAGTTGATCGCTGCATTATGTGTACCAGGATTGGTATTTCTTTCAGTTCTCTTGATTAATACTATGGCACTATTTGTCGCAGCTTTTCCATTCTTTAACTTCTGCTTCTACTTTTGAAGATTGATTTGAAATTGTGTGATATGACTTAACGTTGGTACATAAATTGTGTACTTCCGGTCTTTTTTTGACATGAGTTTTGGACAAATTATTAAATCCTTTATTCAAACTATGCACGGGGTATCAACTAGTTATCCTTATTTGCCAAACACTTCTTCACAACTTTTGAAGAAGTAGAATCAGTTTAACAAACACCGGTTAACAACTTTTAGAGAATCAAAATCAGAAACAATTTCTTAGAATCAAAAGTAGAAGCAGAAGTTAAAGAACTTCAGGGGCAGAACTGAAACTACTGAAACTTTAGGGGCTAAAATGGAAGAAAACAAAACTACAGGGACTGATAAGTAATTTTTCAGGGGCTATTTTGAAATTTTAGAAAACTTGGGGGACTAAATTAAAAAACTATAAAAACTATGGGGTACCTAACTGTAATTTTCCAGGGATATTTATTTCCCAAATCTGATCTCAAATACTCAGTCGTTGGAGAAGAAAAGAATAAAACGACGATTCTTCTTTTTTTTTTTTTTTTTATAGTTAATTCTTCTTCTTTTTCTTCTTTGTCAATTCTTCTTTTTCTTCTGTGGATACTTTCTTCTTCTTCTTCAGTCGATCCTTCTTCCTCTTCTTCTTCTGTCGATTCTTTTTCTTCTGTCCATCGCCATGCTGATTGTTGTTACGTATCCGGATTGAAAGTGCGCACCCGACACAAATCCCGCACCAAGCACTGTGTTGAATCGCGGTCGACACGGGTACTCCATCGAAGCGATAAGTCCGAGTAAGTAACAGACGGGTGAAAAACATTCGATTCATAATGGTATTCACCTCTTTTGCTGTAGATGAACAAGTCCTTGACCCCTGAAGTATACATTGAATTTGAACCCTCTGTAATTGCTAAGTCTTGAAAAAAGACCATAAAATACAATAATCTCTAGTACTATCTAAAAAGATCCGGATAATCCCACCTCAAACACTATCAATAATCTGTCAGCTTTATTCTATATTTCATCTATACAACCGCAACGCTAAGTTTCATACTACACATCATATGTTGTTTTTTCTAGAACAAAATTAACAGATTTCCCCTGCCTGGATGAATAATCTAAGGCTAATGGCAAGTTGTAAACCTTGATACAAAACCAAAACAACCCTGCATAATGATGCTTCTGGTTAAACATCAACAGTTCTAGCGAAAAAGGGGAAATAATTGTTTCAGTCTCAATTCCTCTTCTTTCCCTACAAAAATCAAAATCAGCAACAGACAAATAGAACACTGCTAAGCCTCTCAAATGGCACTCACGTAATAATCTAATCAGGAAAAACAGTAGTAGCCATTCTATGGTTATCCTCAGAATTTAGAACTATATACAAATCAAGCTTCAGTTTTTACAATTTTTTTACTATTAAATTTGTTCAAACAACACCTTAAGTCAAAGGGTATAAATGTGAAGAATAAAGTCTTATTAAATACCTTTCCAAGCTCATAAAGTCTTCCCACTGCTTCATCCCTTAAAATTTCTAGGAACAAATCAATCTTTCGATCCTCAGAAACACCTAGCCAAATCAAAGAACTTCTCAGTGTTTACATCTCACGATAATGCAAGTCTGTGGATAAAATCAATTAGCACTTGAATGATATAGTGTAATTTGTTACATCATCAATACAAAACAGTGTGAACAATATTACAGAGCCATTACTAAAAATAATCATGTCTCGCGTCACCTTGAGTTGATCACTATTCCTTTTTGGGGGATTAAAGATTAGCATGATTTCATCACAAAAAATGAAGCAAAACAAAAGGAGGAAAAAAGAAGGAATAAACAATTTATTGTAAAAACGAAATTTCTATGGTTTATTTACAATTTTATTGCAAAAACAAATTTTCTATGGATAATTTGCATAATAAGTACCACTATTCCTAGAATTGTCATTCTCATTCACCGGAATTAAATACACAGTAAAACTAAAACTTTAACAAAACCTAACAAAAGCTTAAATAAAATTAAAACAAAAAAAAAAAGGTGGTCCAATATTGATTGATGCATAGAATATACCTAGTTGACGGTGAGATTTATTATTATTGGGATGTTTTATCACTAATAAACTCGATTTCACGATAATATATAAGTACATGTGGATGGATTAGTTTTTGACCTAGTGTAGGATAATCAATTTTTGGCTTAAATTAGATGAAGTAATATTGTATGATTATTATTTTTTTTAAAAAAGGGCAAAAAAAAGACGAAGAGCTAAATTGTCTATTTAGTTAAAATATAGATATATAATACCTCTAGCATCCACACCCTGTGCAAAGCACGGAGTCTTATTATATAGTTATGATATTATAAATATTTATTATTTTTTTTATTAACATGTTAATGGATTTATTAGGTAAAATGGTTCTAATAAGAAACTACTTTCATTCTAAAGTTATGTTATTTAACTTATAATAAGATTTTACTTATACTGGAATATGATTACACTCGTATTTAATCTAAGAGTAACAAATTCAAGTCAAGTAAGACGATCTATTTGATAATTTTATTCTTCTCAAACTATACTATCTAAGTTGTAGTAAAATCTTATTTAATAATGGTAACAAATTAATATTATCTAAAAAGATCTTATGATTGTTTCCTTGTAAATTATATTACTACCTCCGTCCCATAATAAGTGATTTTTTAGCTTAAATCACACGTACCAATACACAAGTTAAAATGACAAAAATACCCTTAATATATTTTCTTTGAAGTTGAAGAGTTAATGAGTGTCATTTAATTGTAGTGATTGCAAGACGCAATAAATACCATTGGATGCATAAGGGCATATATGATAAAATATTGTAAAAATTGTATTGAAGTTCTAACATATCACTTATTTTGGGAAAAAATCTTAAGCCTAAAAAATCACTTATTATGGGACGGAGGTAGTATTTTTTATTTTTGACTCGGTTGAATTGAACAAAGAGTCTTGTTGCACAATTATAATAATATTATTGACGCTTTGAATTTTAGTTTAACAAATTCTTATTGGATAGAGTTATTAATTATTATTTTTGATTTAATAATTAAATCATACGGGTCGATTAGTATACTATATTTTTACTTTAATTTAATAATAATAACGGTTGTTTTCATCTAAATAATGATTAAATCTTTCTCATGCTTGAAAATATTATTATACTTATATTTTCATAATATTAATAAATTTAAGTAAGGTAAATGATTTTTATGATAATTTTCTTTTCTTCTCAAATTATATTATGTTAGTGGTAATATAATTTTAATTAAACTTGTATTATTGTATATATATATATATATAATAGAAAAAATGTATGTATTATTGTGTGTGTAGTACAGTACTATTATAAGCGACGATTTTTTGGACTATAGCGACGTAAGTAACGTCGCCATATTATTTTTACTACTGACGGTTGAACCGTCGCATTATAGTCCCGATTGTGTAATACATACAAAGTGTGTATATACATATAGCCCTATATATATATATATATATTTGAATAATAGCAATCAATCACTATTAGGTAAGATGATTTTATTTTGATTATTTTCTTACAAATCTATATTACGAATTTATGTTTTCTTATAAAACTACGATATTAATTCCAATTTTTTAATAAAAGTAACAAATTAATATTAGGTAAGATGATCTTAATTTGGATTTTTTTCTTATAAAACTATATTTCTAATTCTTCTTTTCAGTATAAAAGTATGGTACTAATTCAATTTCTTGATTTGAATCGACATATTATAAAAGTTGAGTTAATGTAGTAAAAGTCAAAAGTCGAACAACAAAAAAAGGACGAACCAAATTCTCTATTTAATTATAGTATAGAGTATAGATTTAGAGAGAGAACAAAAGCACTATTAAACTTTATAATTTGATTGTTAGGCCCAATGCTTATATAGAGATGTCATCTGTAACATAAGCTACAACTATAATTAAATTGTATCCATATTTTGTTGTATCCATATTTTGGTAACCAAAATACATTTCAATATTATAACATTTTATCTCTAATATCTAACTATAGCATATTAACTTCGAGAAATTGCTATAAAATTCTAGAGAGACTAACATATGAATTTGTTTTAGAGAGTCAAATGTACTTTATATTTAAATTTATCTACCCATATTCATTATGACCGCCGATTACAACCCATATACTTTATTTGTTCCAAATTATAAGGCTATGGTTGACTTATGAAATTCAATTTCAAATATTTTTAAATTCTATATTGATAAGATTCAATAATAGTTACAAAACATTGAATATTGTAATTTGTACTACTTTATATTGACTAAAATTAAATGAATCTATGACAATTCAAGTTGACTTTAAAAGTTGATAATGATCTTATATTCGGAAAGTAGGAGTATTTTTCAGCCTACATAAGCCTAACCCATTTAGAGGAAACCCATTTCTGTCTGCTCAATCTGCCCATATGCAAGTCTAATTGTGATTATCTGTTTTAACTTTATCACATGTTGCAGCAAAATCGTTTAGAGTCTATTGGGTTGCTTGCCGAGATGACAAAGGAACCGAGGAGGTATTCCTTGAATATGCAGTGGAAGGAAAAATTATTGAATTTGCTGCTCTGCTAATGGTGGCCCACAAAAGTTTACCAAATTAATGCATAGAGTACGTCAATGCTTTGATTCTTCTGAAAATAATCATCATCCTATTGGGGAGTATCAGGAAAAAAAAAAAGCGCCTATGCGACAATTAGTTGAGGTGTTTGACAGAGCAGGGGATGACATTTCTGCATACATCAAAGAAGATAAATTTTATGTATGTACATGTTCTTAAGTTGTGCTTGTTTCACCGTTAATTTTTGGTGAGAATCGACTATTATGCAATTTGAATGGTAGATGTTTTAGCGGCATATGTTAATCACTTGCTCCCTCTACTTTTGTGTCTGATTTTTTGTTCGTAATGGCTACCTTACAGGTTAGCTTACGTCAATCTATTGTAGATGTTACACGCTTGCTTGTGATGGCTGGCTTCAAGATGCTGATTTGAGTGATTCCTTGTGGTTCAGGTATTGGTAAACTTTTCCACTACCTAATTTTATTTTATTTCCACTTAATTTTTATTTTACAAAGAGTGTTTTGTAGAGTTGATTACTCGTTTGCTGAATGCTTTTCTTTCTGTGCTCATATTTATTATTTGATTTTGCAAGGTATGGTGCACGAAGCTACTATGAAGGTAACTCTTACACCTTCCATTACTTGGGTTCATGAGATATTTAACAAGATATCAAAATGTATATTCCTGGAGATGTTGAGTCATTTGTTCATTCACGTTTATCTTTATTCAATACAGGCTCGAATATAGGCAAAAGATGTCTAAATGACTTTGGCATGGCACACTACTCAAAGTCAGGCTATAGATGGAAGGTGTCGAACAAGGACCCATGGTGGAGGTTTTTTAACGTAGAGGTAAAAAGAAATTTTAATTGCGACTTTAGGCCATTGTACTTTTGGTGATTCATGTGGAAAGGAGGAGAATTATGAGATTATTAATTAAACATCTTATGTTATTACTTAGAGTAATTTATTATGTCTTATTATATTGTTGATTCTTAATTCCTCCATTCCGACAAAATACTTATAAAACATCTCACCATTAATTCCTTCATTTATAACCACATAAAATAAATAAATCCATCATTTATATCCACATCAAATAAATATTTTCTTATCATATAAATCAATAATTAATTATTCACAAATAATATTACAGAATCACAATTATGACAACCAGGCCGTTCTCAGGAAAGAGGGGGCTTTCCAATAAGGATTTCTTCGTTAATCCAACACTGTTAATGGTAACAATTACTCCGTTATTTATAAAACTGAACTTTGTCGTTTTCTTCATCCGACAGTTATTCCGTTATGGGGCCCTCAATTGACTGCGCCGTCGTACGGATATTCCCGACAAAAAGAATATTCCACGACCAAAAGAATATTCCCCGACAAAAGGAATATTTTATGACCACTTACTTATTTTGCAAAATTTACACATTTCACCCATAACCAAAGTATTATATCAAATTAACCCTTATTAATTTAAAATAATGAATAGAGGAAAATTTAATTTTATTTATAATAAGTTGGGGTCTTACAAATGCACTACGGGCCAATGAGGACTTTTACCACATCATTTGTAATATTTCAAGTCATGATTATATCGGTACAAACTTTCCTGGTCATAATCATACTAGTTAACAGTACATCTATGCACTACGGGCCAAAGATGACTTTCATCACAATATAAGCATGAGGATGATGACAATGATATAAGAATTCAATTAAATGAGATAAAGGATAAATTTAAAAGATTTATAATTCAATTTATCCAGAGTTCAAGAATGTCCAAATTGTTAACATGATAGCTGCTTTGTGGAGTCAAATTCAAGAATAATATTCATGTATCAAAAATAATTTGGACAGAAAAGAAATCACTTTTGTTGTGAATAATACCCCGTGAATAGTACCCGAATGAATAGTACCCCGTCATGCAAAGTACCCCGTATCCCCGAGTGAATAATACCCGAGTGAATAGTATTCGAGTGAATAGTAACCCGTGAATAGTACCCGAATGAATAGTACCCCATCATGTAAAGTATCCCAAATTCCCGAGTGAATAATACCCGAGGGAATAGTAACCCATGAATAGTAACACGTCATGAAAAGTACCCCGAATCCCTAAATGAGTAGTACCCAAGTGAATAGTACCCGAGTGAATAGTAACTCGTGAATAGTAACCCGTTATGCAAAGTACTCCGAATCCTCAAGTGAATAATACCTGAGTGAATAGTAACCCGTGAATAGTACCCCAAGTGAAAATATGAAAATTTAATAAGAAAGTTCAGACCAATATTCCAATGAAACGATACTAGATGAAGCGCAAAACTCAAGGATATTCTTATAATTTCAGGAATTATAGAAGCAATACTTACCATAGTAAGTTTAGATTTAAGAATATGAAAAGAAATAACATACGAAATTGCAAATGGATTTTCACCTGTCATGTGGTACGTAATCCGCGTAGACAGGTTATTCCCACATATTAAAGGATGAATATGAAAAATAATATTCCTTAAGAATACAAAAGAAATAATACCCTTACGAATACAAAAGAAATAACACCCCTTACCTTAGTAGGAGATTGGATACTGCAATAGTGAAGTAGCAGAATACTCTTCTTCTTTTTCTCTATAGTTTCTCTCTATAACTTCTCTTGTGAGTCTTAGTGAATTGGTGAGAATGAAAGAAGAATTAAGCTTCTATTTATAGGAGAATGGACTAAATAGTAACTAATTTACGGACGGTCTAGATTGATTTACTATTAAAATAGACGGTCCATATTGATTACTATTAAAACCGAACCAAACGATCCATATTAATTTATTATTAAAAACACAACCGACAGCCCAATTTTGCCCAGATTGATTTACTATTAAAATCACCACCGACGGTCCATAAAATTAGTAAATCTTCCCATGGAATAATAAGTCAAACTTACAATAACCGCCTCATAACAAATCCCTATATTTATATCAAAAATTGAATAAATATTTACCACAAATCATTTATCTTTAATAAACACATTTTTAATCTATTAATAATTATTCATCATTAATATTATAACTCACAATATTGACAACCAGATCATTCCCAGAAAGATGGGGCTTTTTGATAAATATTTCTCCTTATTGGCGTGCAATTAGATGACCTACCCCTTTTCTCGACAGTACTTTCTAGACATTGTCAATAATGTAAATAATATTATGAATAAATATGTTGTCTCAATTATTGACTTAATAATATAAAATATTGTGCAGATGATACTGTGACAATAATTGAATCAATCATATGAGATACTATGCAACAATTACTGTTGCAATAATTGAATAAACTGAGTGGCTTCCTACGTAAGCATCAATAATCAGAGATACTGTGCAATACCGTGTGCTACTGTGCAACCACATGTATTACTGTACTTTTATCACCGGATATTTCAACAGTTAACGGTAAAACTTTTGTCGTTATTTTTATAAAAAGTTATTTCTGTCATTTTCTAACTTCGACAGTTATCCCGTTGTGGGGTCCACCAATGATGGTGTCGTCGTACAGATATTCCTCGACAAAAAGAATATTCCCCGACACAACGAATATTTTATATCAACTTGCTTACTTTGTAAAATTTTCACATAGTACCCTTAACTTTAACCTTTTATCAATTTAACCATTTACTAAATAGAATAATAATTATAAGAAAATTGAATACTTTCATTTCATAAAATTCGGGGTCTTACATATTTAACCTTTGATCATAAATTAATGAACATAACTTGAATTTTATACTAATTAATACATTATTCCCTTTTATTCCAGAATCTGTAACCTTTACAATCGGTTATTACATCTGTAGAGAGTTCATGATCTATCTATACATCTTAAACTATAAACAATATGTTTCATAATGAGATGTTAACTTGCGAGTATTCATTAACTCTCAATTCAAATTTAAAATATTCTTTTATGTAGAGTATTTCAACTCAACATCTACAATATATAATATTAACGTTCATCTAGCTTAGTTGGAAACTTCGCAATCAAGTGTTTTGGCATAAAACCTTACTATGTATAATTACTCTAAAGAAATTACACCAATGCGTTAGTATATTATTAAAACACCAACAATCTTCAATCACTATTTCTTCTCGTGATCCTTCGTCTATTTTGAAGTGTTTGACACTATGGTCATCTGTTTATATCGACTTTTATCTGCAAAATTTGTTTGCAAGGTTGAGCACGACGGCTTAGCAAGTCCAACAATCTACACATTTCATGCTTCACATAGCATACAAATTTTATATATTCATGCATCAAAAATTTTAGTTAATTCATCTACACATGCTTCTCGATATGCATACGCATCATACATTTCATGATATGCATCTTTATATGCATCATACTTATCATACAATACAATATAATCTTCATATTATATATTTCACCTATACTTCACAAATTCCATGCTTTGCATTTAGTCACATAACATTCATATAATCAACGATTTCACATAAAACAACATATATCATTAATTATCATAAACATGGTTTAATACACATTATCACATAAGAGCAAGTTATAAAAGAACTTGTCTCAAAGCGTTCATTGCGCTGTTAGGAGAATTCGTCCTTCCATTGTCCTACACGATTAAGGGTATATATAACCACCATAAGCCACATAATGACGCTTGGTAGTCATTTATGTGACGCCCCCAAAATAGGTATACATCACCCATTCTGAGTCGCCAAATACATGGTACAGAAACAACTACAACTTTATTAATATAATTGTCGTGCAAAATACGACAACACATAAACTGTGAGTTTAAATACAAATATTGTCTTCTAGACAATATCCACACTCAAATAAGTCCTCATTACAATTATTGATACACTATTTTACAAAATAGTGAGGACTAATATATCAACTATCTTGAATCATCACTCCATACCCCGGCTAGTTCCTACTAAATTCTCACCTCTTGAGAAGAAAAATGGAACAAAAAGGAAAAGGGTGAGCTCAACTAGCCCATTAAAGAATATTATGACTAAGATAATATAGAACAAATTATCATTAGTCCTCAACAGGGAAAAATCTGATAGAATATAATAGACAACAAGTTTTAGATCAATATTCGTAGTGGAAATAACAATTCATTAGAAGAGATAATTAAGTAGAGAATGAAATCTACTATCTTCTATGATTTAAAAGTCCATCATCAATATTTTATCCCTGTAACATCAATAAATATACATCTTGAATCAAATATTCATCTTTTCACTACAGGCCAAAGATATTCATCAGTTGGTCATGTTCATCTAAACACCTGTTCATCTTTGCACTACGGGCCAAAGAAATTTATCAGGAAATTATTCATCTTTTCACTACAACAGGCCAAAGATATTCAGTAATATCATCATTTAGGACTGAGGATGATGAAAAATATTTTTAAAGAAACGAATCCAGTGAAATAAAAGGACAAAGATTATTGGGTCAAGCTGAAAATGAATCCCATATATGGGGAATAATCAAGATTAAAGAAAGAAGTATAAAAAAAAAGAGAAAAAAAGAGGCAACAAGCATAAAGCCAGTCAATCATTAAATATTTAAATCTATATCTATACTCACCTTCTTTCGGAGAAAGGAGTCGTACTATTTTTGCCCATCTGACGTTGACGTCATATCTCACACATCATCCTGTTTCCATAATGAAAGAAAGTTCCCTCACATTGGGCTATACTTTTTTATCAGCTTTCTCGTTAGGTAATCCTTGAGGCAAAAGCAGCTCTCTTGGAAGTAAGTTTCCTCGTCATCATTGTGGGACTAGTCTAATAAACTCACTTGAACTACCAAAATTTAATTTAACGTGCTTGTATGACTCGGTTCCTCGGGTTGGTTGTAGGGCAGCAAGACATTACTACCACGGTTGGAGAAAAACATTAAGAAGGCTTCAAACATTATTTTACACAACATAAGAAAAAACAAAAATAGAGTAATAATAATAGTAATAATAATAATAATAATAATAATAATAATAATAATAACATTACACAAATAAACAATAAGGCCTCTCACACGAGAATTACTCTCCTCCATTCCTTCCTATCTAAGGCAAAAGTCTCTGTAATATTCCTCCTCTCTTGCATTTATCTTTAGACTTTATGACTTTCCCCCCAAATAAGTCTAGGTCTCCCTCTTCTACAGATTTTAATTATACTAGATATTTATCAATAATTTTGCCAATTATTTAATTGGGTTACTTGGTCTCCAAGAATTACGGTTGTCTTTGGTACTATATAATTATTGAATAGCAAAGCAACCGTTATAAATTGATAAATCAAATCATAAAAAACCGAAAAAATCGAACTGCTCATTTGGTAACTACATATGGTTTATATAGAGAAACCGCAGTAAGAAAACCAAAATGAAATATATATATATATATATATATATATATATATATATTTATGGTACTAGTATTTACTGTTTACTACGTAGCCTTACTAATCTTAATCTTGATGCTCCTATTCTCTCCTATATATCTATATATAATTCTAAAATAGTACCATTTATTACTTTTAAACTCAATTTATTAGCTTGTTTGTTTACAATTTGATAACATAATAACCCGAAAAAAAATTTAAAATGAACTGAAACCGTTAATAAGCACATGGTTTGGGTAAGAGTTTCCTTTATTCTTTTATAGGTACCGAGACCGGGACTGACATACTTGGTTTTTAGGGAATCAACATTGAAACCGACCAAGTCACTTGGTTTTAATTGTGTTCGGTTGATTTCGGTTAGTTTTAGGTTTCTCTTGCTATTTTCTTTTATGCTTTGTTGAAATAGTTTGGAATTCCGATGGCATCACAAATTTAAGAGGGTGTTTCAGATTGCTTATAATTAGCCAAACGTGCTTATAATCAGTTTTATGAAACATGAAGTGTTTGGTAACCTAATTTTAAAATTAATTACAATCATTTTTTATGGATTTAATCAGAAGCTCCAGTTTGGAGGTTCACAAATTGGATAATCAAGTTTGACAAGTATATTATTAATCTATCCCTATTTATTTTAGCAATTCCACTCGTTACCTATTTTTACTTCTGTGAACCTTTTCTTTTAGTAATTTGTTCTTGAAATAAGAGAATCAATTTTTCCTAGCAAATACTTTTTATTAGGTTTAGTGTTTTTTCTTTACTAAACACAAACTACTTTCTTAAAAACTAATCATAAGCGGAAGCAGTAATCAGAATCATTAATCACATTTTTTAGGCGATCCCAAACATAATTTAATTCTAAGCCTTTATTCTTACTTGCATGATCTAAAAAATTGGAATGAACTTCTCACAATTGTGTCCATGGAAGTTGATGAGGACATGCCTCGCTTGGAATCAAATGGAGGTTATGGATCGGATCCGGTGCAAGTTCTAGGACCAGTGACGAGGGCTAGAGCTAAGCGTTTCAAGGAGGGATTACATGATCTTATTCAAGATGCTTGGAATGATAAAGGAACGAGTTTAAGGACTTTGGAGGTGGAGTCTAAGTTCATCAATATGATAGGAGTTATTGAGAGCCAAGCAAACAATCACAAAATTGGAAAAAGAGAAAAAGTGGGAGCTCGTCCTGGCCCTGGCGAGCTCGGCAAGTCCAATGAACTCGCCCCAACGAGTATCTCTCTGCCAGTCTTTGCCCCAACCAACTCTGAGCTTGCCTCGACAATGTCTTCTCTGTTGGTTTTCGCCCCGACGAGTTCCCAGGGAATTTTGAACACGCCCCGACGAATTGGTTTAGTTTTTGCTGGCGCGTTTTTTGAGGCAACACATTTTTGACCTTTTGGCCAGATTTGTTTCCATGTTATTAGGGATTTTCTAGATCTTTCATATTTCTAATGTAATTGGTATTCTTTTAGATGAGAGTTTGATTCCAAATTACTTGTTATTTCCTTTTAGGATTTTAGGGTTTTATTTCTACTATAAATAAGTTTGATGAATGTAATTCATATACACAACATTCAATTTTTCAGATTATTATCAATATACTTGAGTTTATTATCTACTTTTGGTTATTTGAAGAATTCCTAAGATATTTTCTTAGTTTTGTTTGAGATTCAATTAGCGACTTATCATACAACGAATCATAGTTGTGTGTGGCGTCTTCTATCAAACATCAATCGTCGATTGTATCGAGATTACCGCTTCAATATAAGCGAGGGGTCAAGGTGTTGTTGGTGCCATACAATGCAATTCTTCCTAGCGTGATCAATTATACCAAGGTTCTCGTCTCTTTATAGACGTTGGGTTAAGGTGTTGTGAACGTTTCACCTTTATAACTTGCTGGAAACGATAGGGGCGACGATCTGTGAAACAATGAGCAAGTGAGAAGAGATGGGGAAAGCACTGTGAGTTTGTAAGTATATGTAAAGATTTACCTAAAAGAATGTTTAAGGGTGAGTTTTGCAAGTAAAATAGAGAAAAGCAAAGAAAAATTAAATAAAAATGTAGAAGATAATCTTGATGTATATTACATAATCAAGAGACAGGGAGAGATTAAGAGTACTTATGATTTCTTTCCATGTGATCATACAGTTTAAGGGCACGACACGGTAACCTGACACGAACAAGACATCAAATAAGAGGTTTAGCATGAAGTGTAAACAATTTTTGTGTCCTAAATAGGCCAAATGTTTATGACGAAATTTAAATGGGTCAAACATGTATAATCAATGTGTTAACATGTTTAACACGGTTAGACACATATATTTAAATTAATTTAAAAATAAATATGATATAATGTTATATTCATCTTAAATACTGAGTTTTAGCTTTCTTATTTACTATTCTAAACATGTTATCTTGCATTTTGTTAAATATATATTGCTATAACGAATAAATTACATTAGTATTTAATAAATAAGTGTATGATTTTATTTATTTAAAATTTAAACTTATGTACTAAACAAGTTAAACGAGTCGTCACGTTTGACACGATTAATAAACATGTGTTAGTATTGAGGATTTTGACATGAATAATTAAACATATAGTGGTTGACCTATTTAGTCTAATACATATAACCTGACACAATACAAATCCGTCTACCACGATATGATTGTCACCCCTAATACAGAGTCTTTAAAATAAGACTCTAGGAGGTGGAGAGAGAGTATTCTACTTACACATGTACTTACCATGTGAGATGAATTTACCCTATACAGAGTCTTTTAAATAGGACTCTAGGAGGTAATATTTTGTTTACTTTCTGTTGATACCCACGTGATGGACATTTGGAGGAAAAAATAACTTCATTTGAAACATTTGGTCAGTTCAGTCTATTAACCGAGTTATTTTCTCTGAAACCAAATCTAACAGAACTCATTCGATCTCTTAATAAACCAATTGGAAACATAATAAATAAAGTAATAAACCGGCTGAACTTGCCAGTTTAGCTTGGGCGGTTTTAACGGTCCTTTCGGCTCCTTGTTCAGCCCAATTTATACATTGATTGTTGTGATAATATTGGATTTAGCCTTGTGCTTTGTGGCTTTTGTCACCTTTTTATTGTTCCTTTTATCTTTATATCTTTCTTACATTGCTTGTTCAACATCAATGATGGTTGTCAACTTGCCTTGCATACCCATCGTAACATAGTCTAGAAAGCTAGATATAATTGGCCAAATAGAACAATTTTCCTTTAGTGTGCTTGTTCTGTATGTTTTCTATGCACTTACAGCCTCATTTAACAATATTTTCTCTCCCTCTCTCTGTCTCCCCTTCTCCCGCTCCCATGCATCTACACGTACCCACACACAAGACCATCTCTTTTTTCTCTTTTGTGAGCTTTACTGATGTGTTCTTCACTTTGGTACGAATTTCAGGCTTACATAAATGAGTTGAAAAATGAAATTGAAGGTTTAAAGGAAGAGAATGCCAATTTCAAAAAACAGCAACAACAGGTATAATAATACTAGTAATTTATTATTTATAATTTTCCCATTTGTGTGAGGGAAAATAACTTTTTGAGAAGCAAGAGGTTCAATTTATTTGTTGATGTGTGAAAATACCAATATAAATAGTTGATCTCATTTTTCTAAAATAATATCTCCTTTTTGTTGAGTCTTGAGCACGTTTTTCATAAATACTATTTTTGGATATTCCTGAGCCACTGGTAACGACTTGAAGTTATGTTACAGAAATGTATTCCATAGTTAGTTTTAAATCTATAGTATGTGTATTGTAATAATTAATAACCTAAGAAGCAAGGATACAGGTCTGTGCGGGTGCGTATATGGGGGATACGGGGTTGGTTAAATTTTAAAACATAGGGATTCAGGTGTATGGGATACAACATATATTTAATTATAATATGTATGAACATTTTACAAAACTAAAAACTTGATTAAAATTGCTATAATAAAATAACTATATTAGTTTAATTACTATTAGTTACTTATTATATAAAATATAAATTACTACCTATACATTTGTATATAATTCTTTAGTATTTTATTTGTTGTATATAATACATATAATATAAACGTACTATATATAGAAGATAGTTATGATATACTATATAATTTATAATATTATATTACTTTTAAAGTACCATTATGCATTATATATTAATATATTAAATATAGTCTGACATGAATCACATGGGTCTCCATTATGCAGTCTATGCTACTATTGTCATTTTTAGGTGGTGTTTGCTTACCTCTTTATACCTCTTAACAGCTCTACATCTGAATCAGTAAGAGGATAAAGTTTAAAAATACCGAAAATATTGGTACCGATACCGCCCGGTTTGGTAAAGAATCGAATAAACCAAAAATTTTGAGCACCCTACTAGTCACAGACTAGTCGTTGATTAAGCGACGACCATAGTTGTCACGGCGCCACGACGAGACGTGGCGGCAGTTGACCGCCAGGACGCCTAGGCTATAGGGCGCCCGCCATGACGTCCGTATGGTGCCAAGTCGTTAACAATGCGCAATTTATACATTTATTTATTTTACTTCAAAAGTATACTGAATAATAAAATTTTATATACATTAAAACTTAAAAGATCATAGCTAACACTATGGAATCCAATTAAAGACATAATTATATGAATACTTCACAAATTCAAAAATAAAACAATTGACATTGAAAACTAGTAGAACAAGTCAACAAACACTACGTAGAAAATAAAGAATCAACCAAGTCAACACCCATCACATTACAAGTTTAATAAGTAATAAAATTACAAAAGACATAACAAGTCCATAAGTTATGATGAGTTACGGGTAAAATGAGTAAATCACTTATAACTTGGGCCAACTACCAAGCGCCACCTTTTCTTTCTCTAGCGCTAGAATGCCTAATCGTCGCCTAGGCGCGCCATGACAACTATGATTTGACGACTTAACAACCATGCTTGACATGTGTTTCCAAAGGCTCTTGTATTGATCCAACCAAGTTGGGAGGACTCGTCTTATAAAATGTTCAAATTGAAGAAGAGACGAGTGTTGTATTTGTGCATGTCTTGGTCAATGGATTTGTATGCGTGTGTTATTTGATAGAGGGGAAGACATAAAAGAAATGGGAGAAGAAAGGAGGATTTTAAGAGAAAAAGCGGCATCTTGAAACAGGAGCAAGTTTTAAAATAACCCGAGAGTAAATGTTTTTTTAATGGAAATTTATTTATGCTCAAATTGCGAAATTAGGTGTAGCTTGATTTTGCCCTGTATGCATTTTATTCAGTTTGTATACACTTGGAAATGTTGTTTGATTCTTATACGGAGTAAAGTATGTACTAGAAGATAAAACTTTTTTTTTTTGTTCGGCCTGATAGATACAGGTGTAATTTGTTTTAATAAAAGATATTTGTAAACACTGTTTGATTTGACTGTGCAATATAGTTAGATTCTCACCTGTTCACTTCTCAGCCCAATTTCATTTAATTTGGATGGATGATGAGCTTGGAAAAGCCCTTGAGGAAGATGATAGGGAAGAATTTCTTTCTGTAATTGATCGCATAAACTGGACTTCTTTCATTCTAGACAACAACAACTTCTACATGCTGTTTTGCGGTTATGGTTCAATTAAGTGTGCTGAGGCCCTACTTAAAGGAGACACGCGTCTGACTGTGGAATTGAATCATCCCTGCACTGACACGGGATTGTATCCTCTCCATTGTGCTGCCTTGTCCCTATTCCCCTCTATCGTGGAGTTATTTATTTATTACGGAGCTCGAACTGATATCGAATTCAGACCTTGTAATCCATTAGATATATACCCACAGCATCTAGTTGAAGCACATGCCAGAAAGCTCCCACTTCATATGGCATTACTGGCGATCTCGTGCGGAATTTTCTTGATTTAATTTTAGATAAAATTTATTAATTTTCAAATGCTTTATTGATTTCTTGTTTCCTCTTGCAGCCGTCTTCCCTGTATAAAAGAATGGAGTCCTAAGCACACTATCGCTAAGCTGGTTACACTGCTTTGTCTACCAAGAATGGCATGTTTTGGTGCTTTTTGATTTAATATGTATTTTCTTATTTGTGGATTGTAGTATTATGAGGTATTTGAATATTAGAGAGGGTCATCAGATGATAGTGGTATAGAAACGATTTATGAGAACTTATATACAGTTGTCTATCTGTTGCAGCAAAATCCGTTGGAGACTCTTAATTTGCTTGTTCGGACAACACGGGATCTTGAGTATGTTGAGAATGAATTCACCCAGCTTGCAATAGATGGAAAAGTTGTGGAGTTTGCTGCTATGCTCAGTGTGGCCAACATAAAGCTTTCTGATATTCAGGGATTAGTTTATGAAATTATAGAAGGATCTATTGATGATGAGGATCCGACACCAAACGCAGAATCTGTGCGCTGGTTACTTAGAGTTTTTTATGATGTAGGACACCGCATTACAAAATACATCAAGGAAGAAGTATAATGTATGTGTTACATCTTCCTTTTTTGATTTTTTTGGTGGGATTTTGACTTCTCACAGATTCAGTTGTAGATGATTGCAATAATGTTTACATCTACTCCTTTGAAACAGGTTACTAAATATCAAGCAATCGAAGATGTTACGTGTATGCTTCAGGGAACTGACTTAGCTCCTTTGGAGCTGTCAGATACTGATTTGAGTGTTTACAGCTGGTTAGAAACTTGCCAACTTACCCACATGCTCATTTATTTATTTCTGTCTATATTCTTTGTTGTAGTCTAATGTTGGTGTCAGTGTCACCATCCCTTGTTTGCTAAATCTGATCAATGCTTATGTTTCTTCATACATATAAATTGATTGGACAAGGTACCGCGATGAGGAACCTTCATACCCCTCGGAAGGTAACTCTTATAATTTTCATTAATTGGGCTTTTCATGAGATGAGTAACAGGATATTCCCAAGTAAAGTTGTAATTATGTTGGCTGACTTGTTCTGTTGCTATTATCTTTGTTCAACAGCTCCTTATGAAAATGTAAGGCTATTGCATGACGTTGGCATGGCACACTATTCTAAATCAGGATTTAGATGGGAGGTGTCATATAAGGAATTGTATACTTGGAGGTCTGCAAAGACAAAGGTAAAAATAAAATTTTCATATTCAAAATTTGGCCCTCAAGCTATTGATTCAACCTGCAAGTTTTGGTTCCAAAGTCCACAAGTCATGTTTTGGTCCTTTACTGGTAAACATAACACTTTTGATCTTGCTCTAATTCTAACTCTCAACTCTATTACAATTCAGCTGTCGAGTATAAAGATACGAGCTAATTTAGTACTCCCTCAATTCCGAATTATATGATCATTGTTGCCTTTCTAAAAGTCAATTTGCAATATTTTCAAATTTAAAATTGACATGATTTATTTAAGTTTTCAAAATAATAAAACTTGTAAATGATTTATTCTGGTTCTAAGCTAGCTTCCTACAATTATTTACCAAACCAAAATCTTATGTGTGTGTGTGTTTTCGTTTTGGTGCAAATGGCAGGCCTACATAAAGGAGATGGAAAATGAACTAGCGCACTTGAAGGAAGAGAATGCCATACAAAAAAAACAGTTGCAAAAGGTATTATAATATCTGGGGCAAAACTAAGATTTAATCATAGTTGACATACTTAGTGCATTACACCATTAAACTTTTAATTTTTTAAATTAGCATCCTATACTAATTAAAAGAATACAATTGGACCATTCTGTTAAAAATTGTAGTAAGACGAATTAATGGCACCATTAATTACAACCGTTATAGGATCTAAACTTCGAGCAATAAAACGAACCTCAATCCTCACTTTCCTTCCATTCTCCACCTTCAAATAAATATTTCTACCAATATCAAACATTAAAATAGCGTGGTGGATCCACCAAGAACAACAAAATATAGTCCTACCTTACCATAAAAAATTGTACTCCGACAGCTAAAAGTTGTCAATTGTCGTTAAACCTCAGAATCTGTTATTCGATGAACATTAAAAAATAAAAAATATCTCATACGACAAAGTCCATGTTACCTAGAGTTCATGATTTAGAGTGGAAAAATAATTAGTTGCTAGTGCTGCAGAACTTTCATCGATAATCATAGCGCACCCCGCGCTACTCATAACCCTGTACTCCGCTGCGCTCCGCACTTGGCCTTTTTTAGGAACTTTTCAGTTATGAGCCACAAGTTCCAACAGAGACCTTCAAGTATATTTAGTGTTCAATAAAGTGATGAACCAATAGTAGAACATTAAATCTAAAACACAATAATTAGTAGTGCAAAAGGTGGGAACAAATATTTGATCAGTCACAGTTATTATCCCAAGTTATCATCATCTCATTAGTACTTGGCAATGTATAATTTATTTATTTTTGCTAGAAGTTGTCGTGACCCGTTTGTTGTCTGTTGGATTCAAGACTAGTTGTTTGCTTCTATCTTATTAGGTGTTGAAGCCTGCAGCATTTGGAGTCCCATATATTCTCTGCCAAGGAGTCCCTATAGCCTCTTCAGGCTTCTTCTCTAGCGACACCATGAAAGATAAAGTAGAACACAAAATGAGCCGAATATCACTTAATTTCCAAAATTTGATGATGTCGACAAGGGGGATGGTATCAATGGCATCATCTTGTAATCTACAGAATTTTCTATCAAGAAGGGCAATGACATCATCAATAACATCATTTCGTAATATACAGAATTTTCCGTCGAGCAGGGCAATGACATCATCAACGACATTACTTTTAAAGAGGATCATGAAACACAAATGATCATTGATTACAAGAGGTTGAGTATTAGCACGGCCCCGGCACCCCCGCCCCACTCACCCCCCCCCACCCCCCCCAAAAAAAAATATTTATTGATTATTGTAATAAATTCTCAATAATTTCATTAATTTTAATTAACATAATAATTATTAATGTAATTTTTTTTAAAGCGCCTATAATCACAAAATTAATGTTTTCAATACTCAAATTAGTCATTTAAATTTGGGTCTAAAAATTAAAATAAGACTTTTAATAAATCCATAATTTGAACAATAGGTCGATGACCACGTAACCATTTAAATTCAATCACATAACTCATTAAATATAATTTTGGTTTCAAAATCAACTCAAATTTATTTTATTTAACTCGAAATCAATCCAAACCTATTTTTAAGACTTAAGAGCATCAATGGAAGCAGAAACTTCTTGCAGGCACCGCATATGTCACAAACTAAAGACAAATCCATAATATGGAAAAGACGATGTTTGATTAAATGTCAACGACGTGCAAAGGCAACAGCAATGGTTTCTCATACGAAGCTTCCTCTGTCTAGAAATGAGAGCCTTACTTGTTTTGTTCTATTTTTTTTCCCTTCAAATATTAATTAAGCTTTGTATAGCACATGCTTAGTGATATAAGAAAATATTATATGGGATGTACTCATTTATTTTCTTTGCTGATAATTTTATCTCATGATTAATTTATTCATTTTTTGTAGACTCTTGGGAAAGTTGAGAATGGAGAAATAAGGTAGCTTTGTGCCAATAAAGTATTTAAGTTATAAGTTAATGTTTTGTTTGCAACAATAACTCTTTATAATATAGTTTGGTACTTCTAAACACTATTTGATCCCAAGCTTACTATCCCATGTCCTATTTTCATTCAAAACCACCATTTTTAATGAAAAGGAAAAAAAGAAGAAGAAAAAACAAAAAAGTATTTTTTTTTCAATTCTTGTGCCAGGCACGGGCTGTTTTAATATACATTATTATGTAAACAAATTTATTAATAAATGATGATAATAATATTAAATAATCCTACAACAAAGTAAATTTTCATTAGTTATTTATGAAACTCCTTTACTTCAAATTGTTTTGTATTAAATCGTCTCTAATTTATTATAGAATCTCACTGGAACCCCTTTAAGCTTAAATTTAATTTTACATCTCACCAACACTATAATTTAATACTTGTCTTTTTAGTGCTGAAAATGAGAAATCAAATTGTACTCCCTTCGCCGTAATGTTACTTGGATTGAATAAATCGCTTTCTCATAACCACTCCTAATTGACTTTTGGTAGGAAAACTAATTTAAAGTAGTTATCATTCTCCTTGTGAATATTTTGGAATGAAGATGTTATAATCTGCATGTTTAATTTGATGATGATATGATTAATGTATAAGTGATAAATAGTTTTTTGTAAAATTCTTCATAAAGATATGATGCACAAGGACTTGGAATATAAATATCAAACTTGTAGATTGATTTTATGAGCTGAATGGATGTATAGATAATAGGATCAAATCGATCATATAGTAATGTTTAGCGGTCGCAAAGCTACTCTGTCATTTCATAGAGTTATAGATAGCAGAGTTAGTTATACTATCGTAAAGCATCCAGTAGAAGATCGTAGACCAGAAGTTCGCAGAGTTAAGTCAAAGAATGCAGAGTCTGCAGAAAGATCGTAGAACCCTCTCAAGGATCGTAAAGTAAAGCAAAGATCGTAGAGTCCTCTCTAAGATCGTATAGTGAAGAAAGATTGCTGAGTTTGCTCAATGATCGTAGAGAGTCATTCGTAGAGTACATTGTAGAGGGTATCTCTACTTGTGGTGCAAGAAATCGTATAGTACAAGATCCTCGAGTAATTCAAGCCTCAAGCTCTACGACCATCATGAAGCTCTACGATTTGTCCAAGTCGTAGACCATGTCATACTTGTACTAAAAACTAATAATGAGCAGTCTTGCAGAGTGAAAATTTAAAGATATTTGCTAATCATCCCTAATTCAAATAGAAGATCAGATGGTGGTCTGTCTAACCGTTATCTTGGAGATGTGACACCACTCAAGTGGTAGTGAAATTGTAGTCTGATATGACCTGTCAGAGTCAAAAGCAAGCTAGCATTTTCACCCTAAAAGTCAACATCAGAGAACATCTAGGAGCGGAGCATTAAATGCACAACGACTACTCTCCAATGGGAAGAACTCAACAAAGTTTATAAAAGAGTACGATGATTCAAATCCAAGTACAAATCAATACAGTAAAAAACTGAACCTCTGCAAAAGCCAAAAGAGCCTCACTCCACGATAAGAGAAAATTGTTTATACTGCTAAGTTCTTAAGAAGTCAAGCTCAACAAAACTTTAGCAACACTTCAACTACAATCATTCAACTATGATTCTCTAGTCTAAGTGACCATTATACCAAGTCTAAGCGAGTTGAAGAGTTTTTAGTGAACTGGACTAAGTGTTCCATGATTCAGTGTCATTTGCCGAGTCTAAATGACTTGAAGGAATCTTCGTGATTAATTGTAATAGATCTTAGTGATCTGGTCTGAGTTACTCTATGCATCCTTATTGGATTTCCTACTCGTAGAGTAAAAGAGCAGACTATGAGTCTTTTATACTCCGAACCACTTAAATATCTTTTGCTTCGGCAATCAATTCTTTAGTGGCTTGAGACATTGGGTGTTTGGGACAATGGATTATAAAATAATAAAATAAAACCTTTTTTTTTGATAATTTAAGGGCCTAACTGAAAGGAAAATAAAAAATAGGGGCTAAATTATAAATTCAGAAAGTGAGAAAGTGGATTTAGAAAGGATGAAAGGGTATAAGTGAAAAGTATATAAACCATGGAGCTAAAATTTAAAAGGTAAAAAAACCATGAGGTGTAAATTGAAAATTTGGAAATATATTTATAAGATTAACTATTAGGTTAAGAGCAGTAGCAACAAGACAAGTTTTTTCCCTCTTTTTTTTAAGCGAACAACAACCCCGATGAACAGTAACTCCGTCGATGAACAATACCTTCTTTTTTTTTGAATACCCCAGATCCCCTAAAAAGAGAAACCTTAAGCTCTTATACACCCCCCCCCCCAAAAAAAATCCTATTTTAGTCACATTTGGCGTACATAACAAAGATAAGTTTCCCAGTTCCTCTCCTACCACTAGGGGTGAGCATGGTGCAGTTTGGTGCGGTTTGAAGTCCAAACCGCACCCGAAACCGCTTAGGTGCGATTTGAAAAATTCAAAACTGCACCCGAAACCGCTTGTGATTGGTGCGATGCGATTTTAAAGTGTGCGGTGCGGTTTTAATTGGTGCGGTTTCAGTTCCAAAACCAATTGAAACAACAAAAAAGTCTAAGCCTTCCATAAAATTTACATCGAGCAATTAACTTAGTGGCAAAGTCAAGCATGCTTTAAAACTAAAGCATACGCTATATAAAACAACAGAGACCATATATTCGATAATAAGAAAGAATGTTTATCTAGTTCCCCAAAAATTAAAAGTATATACTGAAGATAGAATGAAATTCTATCTCATATATTGCAGGGAGGACTTATAGAATATAATCCAAACTATACCTAATTTGAAAAATAATCTATTAGAATATTACTATTATAGCATTGACATTAACCAATGCATCAAGTGCTCGAGCCCCTCAGCTATAAGGTCCTCCAATAACGTATCAAACAAATTCGAAATTCCAAAACCCAATTGCTTAATTTTTGATTCTATAACCTCTAACATCTTCTTTTAATTGGTGAATTTTTTTTTCTAATTAAGGTTTTAAATAGAAAAATTAAATTCCTAAATTATAATTAGGGTTTATAAAATAGAAATTAATATAACTAAAATAAAATTAGGGTTTTCTAATCATATTTAAGTTTATCAAATACTTTAGGCATGCCAATTAGAATTAGGGTTGCCTAATTAGGGTTTAGGAAATCCCAGATTTTAAATTAGGGTTTCCCAACGTACAATTAGGATTTTTAATTGTACATTTAGTTTTCTAAATCTGAGATTAGGGTTTCTAATCCCTTATTAGGGTTTATTAATTACAAACCTTATCCGATCAATTATTGATCAACATTATCAACATACAGTACAAACACATTCTTAGCAATATAATTATTTTAATTATATTTTTTACCGAATCCCTATCCAGAAATTATGGTTAGGGTTTTTAAAGATGTTAAACACAACTCTACTCTATTTTCTCAGTCAATACATACTTTGACCAGTTCTCGAGACTTGTCTCACAATATTAACAGTCAATGTCAATATTAATAATAATAAAAAAATTTATTCGTAAATTTTGGATTATTTGAAATCCCGGGTTATTACATTCACCCCTCCTTAAAAGGATTCCATCCTCGGAATCACCGCTTTCTTATTCTCTACAATCTTTTAAAGTTGTATCATCAATTCATTTTTATCAACACAATATTAATTTGTGTTTTAAATTCTAACATGTGACTTGAATCTATAAAAGAAAACACTTCACAACAATATTTATCCAATATTAATCGCGTAATTTAAATATTAAGCGAAATCGTTACCTGCTGCCACCTCCTGAGTAGCCACTGCATCTAGCGTCGTCATGTTAAATGTACGGGCTGTTGGTCTTCCTGGCTGTGCAGTTCCTCGAATTGCTAAGGTTCCACCACCGGGTCCCTTGTTGACACTTTCTTTTTCTGCATTCTTCTTCGGACAGTTCCTAACCAAATGATCAGTCGATCCACACGCATAACAACCTTGAATCTTTTTCGGGCTGGGACAATTGGGTGACATATGCCCCTCTTGCCCGCAGTTATAGCAGACTCCCTTCTTTTTCAGACATACTCCTGGATGATTCTTCCCACAACTCGCACAAGGCTCTCCTTCTTTCTTATTCCCTTCAGCTTTGCTACCCGATTGGGTAATCTCACTCCACTTCCTTTTGTTCAGGTTGCTTCCACCACTGCTTCCTCCGTCATTGGTCTTCTTCTTCTTCTTCTCCTGATGAAAATGAGATGTAGCCTCGCTTCCTCCTTCAGCAATCAAGGCTTTTTCCAGTAAAGCCGCGAACGTATTAATTTGCAACATAGCTACTTTGTTGTAAATCCCTGGCTTCAATCCATTCTCGAATCTTCTCGCTTTTCTAGTTTCTATGTCCACCTGATGAGGTGAAAATCGCGCCAATTCGTTGAATTTAGTAGCATATTCGAAAACAGACATATTCTCCTGCTTAAGTTCCAAGAACTTAACTTCCATCCGAGCTTGCATACTTGGCGAGAAGTAGTTCTCAAAGAACAACTCCTTAAATCTTGTCCATGCCACCACCGCTGTACCAGCGCTTGTCTGATTAGTCTCCCACCAGTAATTAGCTTCTCCCTTCATTAGATATGTTGCAAAAGCCGTCTTTTGCTCTTCTGCCACTCGCGCAATCACGAACGCTTTCTCCATCTCCTTCACCCAAGTTTGGGCTTCAATCGGATTCGTGGTTCCCTTAAATTCAGGTGGTCCCACCGCTTTAAAATCCTTGAAATTAGCCAATCTGTCAGCTGGTTGATTCCTTGTTCTTCCCCTGGCTGGAGCCCTATTTTCCATAGCTTGGGCCAGTATATCCACAAAATTCTGTATCGGGTCCGCTTGACCTCCTTCGTTATTCACTGATTGTTCTTCTCGTTGATTTCGATTCTGTCGTCTAGGCGGCATGATCTGATTTAAATAAAAATCTTATGTTAATATTCTTTCTCTACACAAACTCTTATTTATCACACAATAAGAATTTAACACAATGTTCTCATATAATCGTATATTTATTCAAAAAGCACACAGTACATTTAGTACTTAACATATACAACTATCCCTTTTTCATAGGATTAACAACACAACTTTAAACAAAAGTTGTAATTCTCTATTCACACACAATTATTCCCAGTTCATCAAACTTACCACACTTAGGGGTTCAGTAACTTGCCACAATCATATGAGTTTATGAACTTATCCTAATCAGACCTTTGGCGTCCATTCGCTGAGGGGTTCAAAACAGCTCATATAATTATGAGTCATGAACATACCATAGGTATGAGTTTTAAGAACACACAAATTTATCTTAATCTTATATTCATATAGAAAATAAAGATTTAAAAACATATATTTACATATGCTTAAGCATCATTCTCGATATTACAACACTTAATATCAAAAGCTTCTGCCAAAAGATGCTAACACTTATTTCTAAGTTATCTAACGACCACTCCCTTCACCAGTCCTCTTCTTGCTGGGACACTTGTTGAATCCGTGCCCCGGTTGCCCACAGGAAAAACACTTCCTCATATTCGGCTTAGGACAACGCAAAGAGATATGTCCTTCCTGCTTACAGTTTAAGCATACATTCTTCCACATCATGCATTCCCCCACGTGAGTTTTGCCACACTTGCTACAGGTTTGCCTCTTCTTCGAGCTTGATTTTTCAGAATTGTTGCTGTCGTTGTTCCTTTTTCTCTTCTTCTTGCCCTTCTTGCTGGTTCCTTCAGACGATCCACCACCTTCAGTCTTCATCCTCTCCACCTGCGCCTTCAGATCATTCCGTTCTTCAGTCATTTCACGTAACGCCCGCTCCGTCTTCCACAACTCCTCTAAAAGAAATACTTTTCTTCAGAGTTCTTGGACTTCCACAGATAGCTGATCTTGTTCACCAACCTTGATCTTATTTTTTAGTTCCACCTTAGCTTCTTCAGACTCCGCCTCCTCATCACCACTTAGATACATCTCAGGATAATCGTCATGATCACTCCCAAGATTGATCATTGGTTCATCTTTTCCTACCTCCTCAATTGATTCGCTCTGTCTTTGGCACCTGGCCATCGGCATGGTGCGACAATTACCGCATCTCCGTATTTCAAATTTTATCTTCTCCCGACATCCTATAATCAGTTTAAACAACTTGATTAGTACTCCACTAGTACAAACTTCTCTCACTAAGAGTCCACTTATCTCACTATCGATACGCTTCAGCAATCCCTCACTTAGTACTCTAAATGAGTATTCTCTATCTCGCTATGGTTATAATCCTAGGGTTTTCCCCACCCCACTTAAGGTTTATAACCTACAGCTCTGATACCAACCTGTGACGCCCCCAAATCCGGGTTACCTGACCCCCGAGTCTGGTGCTCACGATCCATAATATAAATAATATTTAACTCCCCATATTATATAGATAGTAACATACATAAGACTTTATCAGAGTTTGTTAATACATTACCCAAGTTCTCTGACCTTAACATTACAAACATACCCTTTAGATATACATAAGGGTTTACAAACATAACATTCTAATAATGCTATTCATATCTAATTTATTACAACGCCTTTGCCTTTGTTCTTTGCAGCACCTCCTGCAACTTCGTCCCTAGCTGAAAAGTTTTATTTAGCAAGGGTGAGCAACTAATTTGCCCCACAAGTTAATACATACAATAAATGTATAAGAATTCAAAACAACAAACTATCTATTTTGATAGAATGAAACCAAAGTTCGGGGAACTTTGAAATAGCTGAACAAATCGTTATTCAATAACAAGTCTTCTCATATTCTATACAACACAATAATTCAATAATGAAATAGTACAACGCTTTCAAAGTTTCTACGATATTCTAATGAATAATCAAGAATCAGTTCTACGAAATAACAAAGTGGAATGTTTTCCAGATTTATACTGAGCGATCACACTAGATCTTGAACTTATATTCTCAGGTATCTATTAAAGATTTACTTTGATAAATACTCAGGTGTATCAGATAACCATAAAGATTAAGTCATACCCCTATGCAAGTACTCAGAGCCGGCCAACTCTTTGTACCCTATATTATGCATAATACTTAAAACGCACGCAAAGGTCGAATTCACGACCAATAAAATGTTCCCTTTATATAAAAGGTTGTTCTTCTCAGTTTCAGAATCAAGATTTTGATTTTACAACGAAATACTAGGATTTCAAATTCTATTTACTTCTCGGTCTAGCCGAAATAATTGGCATCGATCTGTCAATAATAATTGAATTCTCTTTTCGAACCTATCAAGTTCAAACAAATGTTCGTCTAGCTAGAATAATTAGTTAAGACATTTCTCAATGTATTTTGACAATAAACAAGAATTATCTGTACTGTCAATTCTAACTTCTATAAATATGAATATCCAACAACAGTAATTCTACGAATATATATATTTTCCAAATCAATAATTCAATTCGAACTATTAAGCATGCACTGACTGCGAATTATCAACAATAAATCCCTGGACGTGGTATAATTAGCAATAATTAACTACTATAATAATTGAATGAATATAACTCAAGGTTGAGTTAGGGAACTTGCCTCTTCCGCTGATTACAGCTACACAATATAATTTACTGCGTTCGTAAGACCTATAATCAACAATGTCGGTCTCACAATTAACACAATCATTTATAACACACAACATTGTAGTTCACAATTAAACCTTCTCCTAAACACATTAGCACATAGTCACAACAGTGTTTATAACCTAGATAAACACTTATCAAGTCTAACTATTTTGGTCTGGTTGGACTTCAGTCCATTCTCGGTGTTCTGGTCACCCTATCCGACAATTAACACAGTTATTGTCAAGCAAAATCGGTTTCTAAACTTCAATATTATATTAGATAAGTCAAATATCATTAATAATATTTTTCGGAAGCTTTTAATAATTATCAAGCAATTATTATAATTTATAATAATTTTTCAAATATCAGAATTATTTTTAAATGATTTAATTATCAATTAATCGTATCATTATTAATATTTAATAATATCAAAATATTAATAACATACTTATCAAAATAGTAATGTTATTTTCAATAACTTAAAATATTTTTAAATCATCAATATTCCACTTAAATGATTTTTAAAGTAATTAAAATCATTTTTAAATCACCACCATTAATATATAAATATTAATGAAATTATCATCTAAATATTAAAAGTCATTAATTACAACTTAAAATATTTTTAAATCATTTTTTTATTTTTAAATGATCTTTAGATCAATAAAACCATTTTTAATTCATTTATTTAATATAACAATTAAATAAATCCAACATTATTAATATTAATTTATTAATGAGAATTCTCCAAAATATTGAAAATTATATTTTATAATTTAAAATATTTTCTAACACTTTATTCTCAATTAAAATGATTTTTAATCATTAAAATCATTTTTATCTTATTTATTTAATTGAATAATAAAATAAATCTAATATTATTAATATTAAATTATTAATGAAAATTCTCCAAAAATATTAAAAGTTACATTTTATAACTCAAAATATTTTTAAATTCATTATTCTTATTTAAAATGATTTTTCATAATATTAAATCATTTTCTCTAATTTATTTAATACATTAATTAAATAAATTAAATATCATTAATATTTAAATAAATAGAAATATTAATTAAAAATATCCCAATTGGTCAGAAATTATTTTTTATAATTTAAAATAATTTTTAAAATCATTTTTGGTAATTTTTATAATTTATTTCTATTTTTTTATTAATTTCCAGAAATTCAGAAATTAAAATAAATAATAACCGTCGCTGAAGTCTTTAGCGACTCATATCTGTCGTCTTAGGTGTTCTTGGCCTCAAGAACACTGACAAAGTCAGTGTTTATGGTCGTTACTTTGACCATATTTAATTTTCAATACAGGCATGTTATAGACCAACTAATGCTTATAGATCGTAGTACTAATGTAATATTACATTTTCTTACAACTTTATAGGTCATAAAACATCACACTAGGAAGATCTGAGTCTTCAAAGTGCATATCAGAACGTTTCTGGGTTCTCCAGAAACCCAGGCTGTTCATGTAGGCACTTTCCAGATCAATTAATTTAGTGTTCTGTTAATTATTTTGTTGATTTCATGGTTCATACCTACCGTAGACATGACAAGAAATAACTAACAGTCCTCAACTCAGTCCAAAACTAAAACATTAGTCAGATATAACTCGGTCAATTCTTGTCAGACAGCTTGTTCAAAATTTTCTGGAAATTCCCAGAAATACAAAAACAGAATGAGTAGCCTACTTTGACCACTTCATATGTTCAATAAATTGATATTTTAAGAGATCTAAAGACTCATATCTGTAGTTTATTATACAGGATACAACATGTAACAAACAACACCATCAAAAACTAAAAATACTGACAGATATGGGCTACGAAACATGTTATGTTTACATGATTGAGTGCTCTGGTCGCCAGATTTGACACTCTATTAGTATTCAACAACCGCTTTGACCGAGTCTAACTTGCAATCTATACATTTCATTGCTATGATTCTTGTCCAGATCAAAGAAAACATACCAAAATATATATCTAAACAATAAAAAATCAAAAAAAACAAACGAACAAGAATTGGTGGCCCCTGACATTAGCTTGTCAGACCACAGAAACTGCTCAAGAACAGATTTTGAAAACTTGAATTTTTACCCACTTTGATGCTATGGATCCATCATGGATCAACATATATCAACTAAAAATAACTTCTAACACTTAATTAAACACTTAAACACAAAAAGTTTCTAAGCAACTTGGATCAAAATTAAAATCTTCGGTTATACCTTAAAGCTTCAATTTTTGATCTTAGCTCTCCAAATCTGCTCTTGGTGTTCTAGGAGGTTCTCTAGTGACTGATTTACTTAGCAAATTCGGAGGTGTGGGAGGGAGAGAGAGTTGGTAAGATCTAATGTGTAAAATAACTAAGTTATGAACATTTTCTCTCTCCATACTAATATATATATTACTTGATGCATTGAACAAGCTGATCTTGCTGTCAAAATGAGATTAAATGGCTGATATAATAAGTCACAATTGTCAAAATAGTTGGTGACCAACTAAAGTTATAGCCAAAATTGCAAGTTAGCTTACTAAAATAATAAAAAGGGCATTTTTGGTCATTCTCATTTTATTTTTAATGGTATACAAGTCAATTGCACAAATCCTTATTGTTTAACCCTAAGTTCCCAACCCTTAGGTTTTAAAATACCATCTTCTAAAATTTTCTAATTAAGGTTTTAATTAGAAAAATTAAATTCCTAAATTATAATTAGGGTTTATAAAATAGAAATTAATATAAATAAAATATAATTAGGGTTTTCTAATCATATTTAAGTTTATCAAACACTTTAGGCATGCCAATTAGAATTAGGGTTGCCTAATTAGGGTTTAGGAAATTCCAAATTTTAAATTAGGGTTTCTCGGCGTACAATTAGGGTTTTTAATTGTACATTTGGTTTTCTAAATCTGAGATTAGGGTTTCTAATCCCTTATTAGGGTTTATTAATTACAAACCTTATCCGATCAATTATTGATCAACATTATCAACATACAGTACAAACACATTCTTATCAATATAATTATTTTAATTATATTTTCTATCGAATCCCTATCTAGAAATTAGGGTTAGTGTTTTTAAAGATGTTAAGCACAACTCTACTCTATTTTCTCAGTCAATACATACTTTGACCAGTTCTCGAGACTTGTCTCACAGATACACAATACAATATTAACAGTTAATGTCAATATTAATAAAAAAAAAAAATTTATTCGTAAAATTTGGATTATTTGAAATCTCGGGTTATTACACACACACATGGTGCGGTTTCGGTTTTATGCGTGCGGTTTTGGCTAGTAACCAAACCGAAACCGTAAATTTGGTTATTCAACCCACCTAAAACCGCCACATACGCCGGAACCGTTGATGCAGTTTTAATTGGTGCGGTTCGTGCGATTTTTGGTGCGGTTTCGATTCCAATTTGGTTACTTGCTCAGCCCTACCTACCACATTCCCCCTAGCCCCATAGGATTGAGATGTAAATAGTATAAATTCCTCAAAAAAAGGAGTCACATTTGATCCCTTATTCTTCAAAGTGAATTCATATTGTTATATCCTAAAAAATAAAGATGGACTCATAATTTGGGACAAGAGGGAGTAATTTTTTTGAGCAAATTATAGTCTCCAATCCATAGTTTCAAGTTCCAACTATCTTTTATTTGAACATAAAACAAATAATGAAAACACACCTACTTTGCGGTAACTATATAGAGCTTTGAACTTGCAAACTTTAATGCATCAGAAACACCTGGATAAAATCTGCACGGCAAAGCACTGCCAAGTAATTTCTGCACTGTCTTATTCATAACAGTAAAAAGTATTTAAAATCTCATAAACAATGAAGATAAATACTAACAATCCGAATATGTATGATAATCTCAAATCTAATACATTAACCAATAATCAAAATAATAAAAAAAATACATCAAGGCTCAAGAAATTGTGCTTTGTGGGGGAGCAGGGTGGGCTTGGGCTGGCTAGGAAACATAAGCTTTTAAGTTTATGTGCACAAACTTCCATATATGTAGAGTAACAAAAGAAATATTTGATAATATAATGTTTACAGAGTCTGAATTTTATAAAGGTTACTACCCAAAGTCGAATGCACGTGTCTGATTTTGATTTCCAGGAGAATACAGGAAAAACTGGTAGTGGTACTGATTTTGAAGTCATGTTCAGGATATTCCCCGTAAAGCTTGTATGTTTGAACTCATATTTAAGTATCTAATATGTTATTGGATTATTGACTCATTCACAAATTCTTATTAGTTAAGAGTCATATGAAATAGGAGCAAAAATCATTGGGTTATCCAAGATATTGTTTCAACCTAACAAGGGGAATAATTTTCCATGTGTTTATACAGAATATTTGGTTACAAGAGTTACTCAGTTTAAGTTGATTGAAGAAAGATGTATACGAGTTTGAAAGCATCTCACAAACAATGGTGAAGACAAGTCACCTATTTGCACCAATCTAAGAAGCCATGTCGTTGTCCATCCATTCGTCCCTGACCTTCCCAAATAAATCTACAAGAACATCCTTATGCTCTTCCTATTCCTCAATAATTACTGGTTTTATTTTTGACCAGTCCTCCAGTATTCCCTCAACAGTGAGTCCCTTTACAACCTTACACATTAAATCATGATCATCAGGTCAAAGCCATCTTCAAAAAAAACACACAAAATTTCTTATCACCGTTCCTTATGGTGCAAGGCTGCAAGCAACAAATCATGTAATAGAAGTGAGTCGGGAAAAATCCAGGATCCAACTTATCAAAATAATTAAAAAATCCAGGATCCAAAGGTCGCACCTGCCACAAATTGAAAAGTTTATTATTTCCACAATGACCTTCCATAAAAGAATTCTCATGTTTTTTTAAAACGTTCTCTTATATATGATATATTCTAGGTAGATTGAAAACTATCTTGTCACCACTACTACATTTCTGGTAAATGTGAGGGATATGTTTGTAAACACAAAAGTTTCCTTAAAAGTCGTCAACTTTGGAACGAATGGAGTATCAGAGACTAGCGAAAATCAACCAATTGATATGGTAAGAGTGAACTTTCTAATCCTTACAAGTATATTCAAGCAAAAAATAAACTTAGCACAAAATTATGGGATTCAAATATATCTACTGATCTAATATATATGGTCATCTACAAATATTTTAAACATGAACCTTAGATCAATGCTTCAACATAAAGCTTCTTCCTTTCCACTTAAACTCATAATAAATAACCATCAATTGTCTATTATAAAGTATAAACTTTCCAAATCAACAATGAACCAAATCAAATGAACTCCCTCCGTTATAATCTAAATGACCACTTTCCTCTATTGAATTATCACCAATTAAGTCAATACATTCCACATATCAACTCATTATTGTCTATATTATACCTATTCTATAAAAGGAAACCGAGAATTTGAAACTTTTTGAACTCCATTTACATTTCAATGAACTTTAATTTCCAACTTCTCAAGTGTTCCCCTTTGTTAAAATGTGTCAAATAAGTCACTTAAATTGGGACATGAAAAATATCAAACTTGTGACAAACAAATTAAACCCTTTCAGTTTTACTTTGTCCTCCCAAATTTCCTTTATTTTCTCAACAACCAGACACACTAGGGGAAGTACCAACCTTTTTACCCTTCAGATTATTATTTTCCAGATACAAGTTACTAATAACAGACAAACTAGTTACTTATTTAACTAAAAAACCCAACTATATTAAAAACAAATCAAAAATGTGAAAGTTAATGAATGACTAAGAGCTTACTATGTGCATCTGATCAACAATCCAAGCCTCCATGGATGAGTCCACAGTTTCAAATAGACTAGGTCATCTCACTTTAGCAGCCTACATCAACATTGTAAAAATGGTAAAATCAAAATTAAGATATACCCACTTGCTAAAACATCACCAATTTCAAAACCCATCAATCAAAAAATAAAATAAAAATTTGCAACCATGAATCAAATTAGAATATACACTGTTAGACCTTAAAACCATCATCTGCAAATCTCTCTCTCTCTCTCTCTCTATATATATATATATATATATATATATATATATATATATATATATATATATATATACACACACACAAAGAAATGTGAAATTAGTGAACCTTAACAGCAGAAAGAGAGCTCTCTCCACAGCTATCACATATAACTCCATCAAAGTCCAATGCATAAAGATCCCCCATCTCTGTCTCTCTCTCTCTCTCTCTCTTCCTCCATTGCCGGTCAGTCCAAGTTTATATCGTCTAAGCGTCGTGCTCTGCCAATAATATTATGACACATCACGTCATGTCGTCACCCCCTCCTGCACCTACCCCTACCAAGTTTGGGCTGTTTTTGTTAGGAGTTAAAGGAGTTGAATTTCTAAACATGATTTTCGAGTTCAACCCGCTTAATAAACGAGTTATTTGTAAGTTATTCACAAACTTTGCTTATTAGTCAAGTCAAACTTGATTTTTTAAACTTATAACAGAAATTTAAAGTTATAATAATACTATTAAAGTTATAATAATATTATTAAACTAATTTAATTTATACGAATTGAGTCAAATCGAATAAGGCATAACTTGACCTCCACTTATTTATATTCATATTATGAAATGTTATGAAAGATAACTAAAACAAGATGATTAGAGAAAAGAGAGCATTTTCATAATCTTTTGAATCACCTTCCATCACTTTACAATTGTCATATTTATAGAAGTAAGATCATCAATACTACTAGTGTCATGAGTTACAAAACTCAATGAACATGAGAGTTACATGTATCTAGACATCCATTATATTATGAATCTAGACATAATTTTATAACACTCCCTCTTGGATGTCTATTGTATAGCTATACGCATTGAAAACTGCCTCATTAAAAACCTTACCAGGAAAAAACCCAATGGGAAAAAAAAACCTTGGTTAAGGAAAAAAGAGTGCAGCGCGTATTAGCTCCCCCTCATGAATGTATCCTTAAGTTCTTCAGCTGCCGCATTCCAATATTGTCACGTAATACTTCAAACATTGCAGTTGGTAATGCTTTGGTGAATAAATCTGCTAGATTATCTTTTGCTCGAATTTATTGAACATCAATGTCACCACACTTATCAAGGTCATGCGTGAAAAAGAATTTCGGTGAGATATGTTTTGTTCTATCTCCTTTGATGTATCCTCCTTTTAATTGAGTTATACATGCAACATTGTCTTCATACAGAATGGTTGGAGTTCCTTTGCTGGAGGATAAACTGCATGTTTCACGAATATATTGAGTCATTGATCTCAACCATACACATTCTCGACTTGCTTCATGGATTGCAAGTATTTCAGCATGATTAGATAAAGTGGCAACTAATGTTTTCTTTGTAGATCTCCATGATATAGCAGTATCACCACACATAAAGAGATAGCCTGTTTGAGATCGACCTTTATGTGGATCAGATAGATATCCTGTATCAGCATATCCAACTTGTAAGACCCCAACTTATTATTAATGAAATTTAATTTTCTCTTTTTATTATTTTAAAATAGTAAGGGTTGATTTGATTAATGTGGATAGTTAGGGGTAAAATACGCAAATACTTCAAAATAAGCAAGTGGTTATAAAATATTCATTGTTGTTTGGGAATATTCGTTTGGTCGTGGAATATTCGATCGCTTTGGGGAATATTCGATGCAATGACCAGTAGCGAGCAGCCATGTGGGCCCCATAACTGAAAGCGATTGGATGAAGAAAATGACAAATATAAGTGGTTTAAAAATAACTACAGTAGTTGTTATCAATTATCATTGTTAAAATACCCGGTGGTTAAAAACAAGAAGATTACCAGTGTATTGCACCAATTATTGATTCTTACGTAAGAAGACACTACTCAATAATGGTTATGAATAATTCGCTCAAGATTTTATTGAGTTAATAATTGTTGCGTTGATATTTTATATATCTTTGTTGTTTCAATAATTGTCATTACACAATTATTTTTCATTATCGAAGCAATAATTCATATTATTTGAATAACATTATTAGATAACATTATTGGCAATGTCTAGAAAGTTACGTCTAAGGAGAGGTTTGGTCACCTAATTTGGCGCCGCCAAGAAGAAGAAGAAATTCTTATTGGAAAGCCCCCTCTTTCCTGAACCGCACTGGTTGTCAATATTGTGATTACGTAATATTATTTGTGAATAATTAATTATTGATTCATATGATGAGGAAAATATTGATTTTATGTGGATATAGATGAGAAAAATTTTAATGTGACAATTGTTGAAAATTGAAATTTTATCTTTTTACGATAAAATAATTCATTTAAATATATTATTATATTTTAATAATATAATAATGGTGATATTTTTACAACGAATGTGGGATATATGAGTATACGAGGAGGAAGAGTATTTTTGTTGCAATAAATATTTAAAACATGTTAAACATGTAAATTGGACCCCATTTATCGATTTGAAATTTGATTATACCGTAAAATCTACTGTTTGTGGATTTTTTGGTCAATTTCTATTTGGAATTTGGAAAACTTTTTTCTGTAAAGTTGTAGAGAATTGAATTTCCTATAAAAAAACTCATGAGATTTGAATTTTCCGATGAAAGGGCTATTTATTATGAATTATTGAAGTTCAAGTCTCAAATAATTGATTTTTGGAAGTTTAAAATATTTAAAATTAGAAAAACGTTTTTTCATTATGGTGTGTTACACATGTGGGTTGAATGAGCTGAATTCAGTTCTTGGAAGGTTGGCGTAGGAAATTTTATTATAAATAATAATATTATATTAAATTTTCGCTTTGGTGTTCTAAAGCATTTTCCTATAAATAGGTGCTTAGGTTAGAATTGAAAATCACACGTAAGCTCAAGTTTTTCTCTCTATATTATCGAAGCGTATTCTTGTGAGTATTTTGAGTATACTTTGAGTATTGTTAGGCAGTGCGCAAGTTCCTTCAAAGACTATACCTTAGATTCCAAATTAAGTACTAATCTTTCGAGGTAAGGGATGTTATTTTCTTCTCAAATGATATTATTTCTTCAATATCATTATGCTGAAATATTGGTTGAAACTTTTTATCAAATTTGGAACTTTTCCATGTCGGGGTTACTATTCATGAGTTACTATTCATGAGTTACTATTCACGAGTTACTATTCACGAGTTACTATTCATGAGTTACTATTCACGAGTTACTATTCACGAGTACTATTCATGAAGCGTGAAGATGTTTTTTGGGAAATTTCTATCTTTTGGTGTCGGAGTTATTATTCACGATACTCGGCACTATTCACGATCTGACTATTCACCGAAAAATAAAATTTCTTCTTTTGTCCAAAATATCTATTCTGGATACTAGCTTTGATTGTATCCATGTTTTGATCATTCTTGAATTTTACACCACTATGATTATTTTTGAGGTATTTTTGAACATGGATAAAACAAAGTACGAATCCTTAATCCTTAATCCTTGTCATTTTGTTTCACTATATTCGTTTCTTTAAAAATATTTTTCATCATCCTCAGTCTTAAATGATGATATTATTGAATATCTTTGGCCCAGAAAGATGAATGATTTGAAGAATATCTTTGGTAGTAGTGCAAAGATGAGCAGTGTTTAGATGAACATGAATTAATCGATGAATATCTTTGGCCTGTAGTGAAAAATGAATATTTGATTCGGATGTATATTGATTGATGTTAGGGGGATAAAAGATAGATGATGAACTTTTAAATTCATACATAGAAGATAGTAGTTTTCATTCTCTACTTAACTCTTCTAATGAATTATTATTTCACTGCGAATATTGATTTAAAATTTGTTGTCTATTGTATTCTATTAGATTTTTCCTGTTGAAGACTAACGGTAATTTGTTGTATATTATCTTAGTCATAATATTCTTTCTTGGGCTAGTTGAGCTCACCATTTTCCTTTTTGTTCCATTTTTCTTCAGAGGAGGCGAGAACATATGCGAAAGTGCAGCCTGGGTATGGAATGAAGGTTTTAGAAAGAATTGTTTAGTAGTCCTCACCATTTTGTAAAATAATGTATCAATAAATGTGATGAGGATTTATTTGAGTATAGATATTGTCAGAAGATAATATTTGTATTCAAACTCACGCTTTCTTGTTGTAATAATAAAGTTGTAGTTGTTTACGTACCATGTATTGACAACTCGAATAGGTGATGTATACCTATTTTGGGGGCGTCACGGTTGGTATCGAGCTTTAGGATGTGATCTCTGGCGGAGATCGGGGAATAGAACTAGGAGGGAGAGGCGAGTAAATCCTTCGCTAAGTGTGTCCTACCTAAGCTTATTTTTTTAGTTGGTCAATATATAAGGATATTATGTGATATATTGATTTCCTTAATTAACCCTTGTTTTTTGACAAGATTTGAGAATGTCGATCGAGAATATTAACAATGAAAATGAGACCGTGGAGACGCTCAGACTCACCAACGAGGAAAAGCGTGTAACAGTCGGGCAATGTTCCTCCGTGAACAACACCACCGAGCGAGATGATGAACGAGGGATGTTTAGAAGCTTTTTGAAGTTCATGCAAAATCGAGACGAGGAGACTCGTATTCAAAACACAGGAGGAAATGATAGCAATTCACGGGTGATCACATGACAAGCGATTCAAAAGTTGGGACCACGAGAATTTAAGGGAAAGCCGGATCCGATCATGGCGGAAACATGGGTCAAGCAAATTACCAAGATATTCGATGTCTTGGGATGCACGGAGGAACATAAGGTTCCATTCGCCACCTTTATGTTCCGTGTCGAGGCGTATCTTGGGTGGAGTCGTGAAGCGTGCACTCCATCCAAACCAAGACTCAAAGATGTCTCGGGAGACGTTTCAGAAACTATTTAATGACAAATACTTTCCGAAAGTGTTCGTCATATGAAGGAAGTGGAGTTTATTAGATGGAGCAGACAACACGATGGCGGTGTCTCGAAGACGAGGCAAAGTTTGCGAGTTATCCGTGTTTGCACCTCATTTGGTGGAGAATGAGGAACGTATGACGCGGATGTTTCTTAGAGGTTTGAAACCCCCAGATACGTCAAGATCTCATTTCTCATAAATTTTCTCTCTATTCGGATGTTGTAAATGGGGCTTAATTATTAGAGCGAGATAACGAGATACGGTCAACTGAGGGACCACAACCGAGGATCGTATCAGAGATAGCAGTCAATGTAATAATGATAACCAGCAGAGAAAGAAAGCAGACGGACAAAAATGGTAACCACTCTGGTGGTAATCATGGCCATGAAAAAGAAGAAGAAGTCGAGGAGGAGTTTTTAAAAGATGAGATTTAACAATGACCATGTGAAGGCAGCGGTCTTGGCAAAGAATCGGTTCTAAGGAGGAGAACGACCACTACCATTATATGTTACAAATGCGGAAAAGAGGGACATATCGATTCAAACCGCCCACAAGCAGTTCAAGGTATGCTATAATTATGGAAAGGAATGACATATCGCTTCGAGATCAGTACAAGATGGCGAAACCTAGTTCAATGGGATGGTGACTCAAAAGACATCCCGGAAAAGTCAAAGTCAACGATTTCGGAAGAAGCGTTTTTGTTGTGGTTGGTCATAATGCGAGGAACCCAAACGAGGTGATCACGGGTAAGCTATTTATAAATTCTTGCGAAGTTTATACCTTACTTGATACGGTGCTACCCATTCATTTATCTCTCCTGCATGTGCTCAACGTTTAAACTTGACTCAGGAGAAATTAGACTTTGACCTATCTGTGGAAACTCCGTTAGGAGAAACTTTCATCACATCCATCGTTTATAAATCTTGTTTGATTCAAGTTGGCACCATCACCTTACACCGTTGACCTTATCTCTTTAAAGATACTTGCTTTTGATGTGATTTTAGGGATTGATTGGTTAACTACTCATCATGCCAAAATTGATTGTTTTCATAAGGTTGTTAGTTTTCATATTCTAACCAACTTGTTGTATTTAATTCAAGCAACTAAACCATTAAAATCAATCACCATCATATCTAATCATAAAGCTATTCGTTTATTGGAAAAACGGATGTCAAGCTTTCTTAGCCCATGTTATGGATTTGAATAAAGACACGTCAAATTTGAATAATATTTCTGTTGTTATTGACTTTCCCGACGTATTTCGAAGAACTTCCCGGCCTACCCCGTAACGTGAAGTTGAATTCTTTATTGATCTTGAACTCCGTACAAAGCCCATTTCTAAAACCCCATATCGAATGGCTCTTATTGAACTTCAGAGTTAAAGGTCCAACTACAGGAATTGTTGGACATCGATTTCATTCGGCCCCTAAAGTACATCTCCTTGGGGTGCTCTGTTTTATTTGTAAAGAAGAAAGAGCGGGAGTATGCGACTTTGTATTGACTATCGGGAATTGAACCATGTCACCATCAAGAATAGGTATCCTCTACCTCGTATTGATGACTTGTTTGACCGATTCTGCAAGGGCACAATTCTTTTCAAAAATCGATCTTCGATTCCGGATATCATCGGTGAAGATTAGGCGAGGATATTCCAAAGGCGCCTTTAGAACTCGATGCGGGCATTATGAATTCTTAGTCATGTCTTTCGGATCGACTAATGCTCCTCGACTTTCATGGATATGATGAACCAAGTATTCAAGGAATATTTGGATCGCTTTGTTGTTATCTTTATTGATGACATCCTTATATACTCCAAAAGTCGTGAAGATCATGAGTACCATTTGAAATTTGGTACTCAAAGGCTTCGTGAAAACAAACTATATGCCAAATTGAAGAAATGCGAGTTTCGGCGAGGAAGTAGCATTCCTTGGAGCACGTGGTGTCGAAAACATGGAGTATCCGTTGATCCCGTGAAGATTGAAGCAATACAAAGTTGGGAGCAACCAAGTTCCAGAATGAAAGCACGTAGCTTTTGGGCTTAGTGGTTATTATCGGAGATTCGTGGAAGGGTTTTCTCAAATCGCTACTCCATTAACTCAATTAACTCGGAAGGATAAAAATTCGTTTGGAGCGAAGAATGCGAGAAGAGTTTCCAAGAGCTTAAGAGGAGACTTATTTTTAAGACTGTTCTAACAATACCATCCGGTTCGGATGGATTTGTTATCTACATCGATGCTTGTGCAAAGGGTAGGGATGTGTTCTCATGCAACGTGGGAAAGTCATAGCCTATGCCTCGCGACAACTTAAAGAGTATGAGAGGAATTATCCTACTCATGATCTAGAGTCAAGCAATCGTTTTGCGCGCTTAAGATATGGAGGCACTATCTATATGGGGAGAAAGTGGAGATATATTCTGGACCATAAAAGCCTTAAATATTTCTTCACTCAAAAAAGAACTCAACACGCGGCAATGACGTTGGCTCGAGCTATTGAAAGACTACGACCACACTATTCAATACCATCCTAGAAAAGCGAACGTGGTAGGTGACACGTTGAGTAGAAGATCATATCTTGAGAACGAAAAGCGATGATGTCAAGTATACGATAGAGCCAACTTTAATAGAAAAGTTAAGGTTGCTCAAGCCAAGCAATCCGGAAATGATGCGTATGAAGAAGAAAGTACAAGAAGGAGCTATTAAAGCGAGAATTGATGAAGAAGGAATACTTGAGTCCACTCTAGACTTTGTGTTCCTAACGACTCGATTTGAAGTACAAGATTATGATGGAGGCACACAATACACCATTTGCAATCCATCCTGGAAGTACTAAAATGTATCGTGATCTTGACATACATTTTGGTGGAACAATATGAAGAGAGAGATTGCAAAGTTTATCTCAATGTGTTTAACTTGTCAACGTGTAAAAGCGGAGCATCTAGTACCTAAGGGTCCGTTGCAACCACTTGAGATTCGAAATGGAAGTGGGAACACATTACCATGGATTTCATTACGGGTCTTCCTACGGTTTCTCGGGCATCAATGCTATTTGGGTTATTGTTGATAGATTAACCAAGTCCGCTCATTTTTCTTGCCGACACGGAGACTTATTCACTTGAACGCGTCTTGCTAGTATATACGTGAATGAGATTGTGAGGTTGCATGGCATGCCTGTATCCATAGTTTCGGATCGTGGCCCAAGATTCACTTCAAGATTTTGGGTTAGCTTGCAAAAAGCTATGGGCACGGATTTACGATTTGATTCGCATACCATCCTCAAAGCAGACGGACAATCGAAAGGACTATTCAAACTCTTGAAGATTTATTAAGACTCGTGTCCTAGACTTCAAGGCGGTTGGGATAAGTATTTACCATTGGTGGAATTCTCTTACAACAATAGTTATCAGCAAGTATAGGTGTAGCTCCATTTGAAGCATTATATGGACGAAAGTGTGCTCTCGGTATGTTGGGACGAGGTGGGTGAAGCAACACTATTGGGACCCGAGTTAGTACGTATGACTACGGAAAAGATCCAAATGATTCGACAACGATACAAAGCGGCACAAGATCGACAAAAGAGTTATGCGGATCTTCATCGAAAGGACGTGGAATTTAGTGTAGGGGATCATGTATTATCATGAAGTTGCTCCATGGAAGGAGTTACAAGATTTGGGAAGAGAGGAAAGCTCAATCCACGATTTATTGGTCCATTTCAAATTCTTGACCGAGTAGGAAATGTAGCTATAGACTCGCGTTACCTCCGAGTATGTCTCGTGTTCATAATGTGTTTCACATATCCGTACTTCGTAAATATGTGAAAGACCCGAACCACGTTATAGAGTTAGAACCAGGACGAGATAGCCAAGACTTAACGTGATGAGGAGGTAATTGTCAAGATTTTGGATAGGAAGGAGCATGTCCTACGCCAAGAAAGGTCATACCACAAGTTAAAGTTTTGTGGAGGAATCATGCTATAGAGGAAATGACTGGGAATTGGAAAGCGAAAATGAAAGCGAGGTATCCTCACCTTTTGAAAAACAAGATACGTCACGTCAATTTCGAGGACGAAATTTCATAAGGAGGGAGGTTGTAAGACCCCAACTTATTATTAATGAAATTTAATTTTTCTATTTATTATTTTAAAATAATAAGGGTTGATTTGATTAATGTGGATAGTTAGGGGTAAAATACGCAAATAATTCAAAATAAGCAAGTGGTTATAAAATATTCATTGTTATCGGGGAATATTCGTTTGGTCGTGGAATATTAAATTTGTTGGGGAATATTCGATTCGACGACGCATCCATGTGTGGGCCCCATAACTTGGAAAGAGATTGGATGAAGAAAACGACAAATATAAGTGGTTTAAAAATAACTACAGAAGTAGTTATTCACAGTATTATCTTTAAAATACCCGGTGGTTAAAACACAAGAATAGCACGCGGTATTATTGCACCAATTATTGATTCTTACGTAAGAAGACACTACTCAATAATGGTTACTGATAATTATTATTCAATTATTTTATTGAGTTAATAATTCTTTGCGTTGATATTTTATATTATCATTGTTTCAATAATTGTCATTACACGGTATTTTTCATTATCGAAGCAATAATTCATATTATCTGAATAACATTATTAGATAACATTATTGGCAATGTCTAGAAAGTTACATCTAAGGAGAGGTTTGGTCACCTAATGCTACGCCAAGAAGAAGAAATTCTTATTGGAAAGCCCCTCTTTCTTTGGAAGCCGCACAGTTGTCACAATATTGTGATTACGTAATATTATTTGTGAATAATTAATTATTGATTCATATGATGAGGAAAATATTGATTTTATGTGGATATAGATGGAGAAAAATTTTAATGTGACAATTGTTGAAAATTGAAATTTTATCTTTTTCGATAAAATAATTCATTTAAATATATTATTATATTTTAATAATATAATAATGGTGATATTTTTACAACGAATGTGGGATATATGAGTATACGAGGAGGAAGAGTATTTTTGTTGCAATAAATGTTTAAAACATGTTAAACATGTCGGTGGACCCCATTTATCGATTTGAAATTTGATTATACTGTAAAATCGCTTTGTTTGTGGATTTTGATTCAATTTCTATTTGGAATTTGGAAAAACTTTCTTACGCAAAGTTGTAGAGAATTGAATTTCCTATAAAAACTCGCTAGATTCAATTTTCTCGATGAAAGGGCTATTTATTATGAATTATTGAAGTTCAAGCTTCAAATAATTGATTTTGGAAGTTTAAAATATTTAAAATTAGAAAAACGTTTTTTCATTATGGTGTGTTACATATGTGGGTTGAATGAGCTGAATTCAGTTCTTGGAATGTTGGCGTAGGAAATTTTATTATAAATAATAATATTATATTAAATTTTCTATTTTGGTGTTCTAAGCATTTTCCTATAAATAGGGTGCTTAGGTTAGAATTGAAAATCACACTAAATCGAAGTTTTCTCTCTATATTATCGAGTGTATTCTTGTGAGTATTTTGAGTATACTTTGAGTATTGTTAGACGGTGCAAGTTCCCTTCAGCACTATACCCGGTATTCCAGCTAGAAGTACTAATCTTTCGAGGTAAGGGATGTTATTTTCTTCTCAAATGATATTATTTCTTCAATATCATTATTTGAAATATTGGTTGAAACTTTTTATCAAATTTGGAACTTTTCCATGTATGGGGTTACTATTCATGAGTTCTTATTCATGAGTTACTATTCATGAGTTACTATTCACGAGTTACTATTCATGAGTTCTTATTCATGAGTTCTTATTCACTTAGTACTATTCATGAAGCGTGAAGATGTTTTTTGGGAAATTTCTATCTTTTGGTGTCTGGAGTTACTTATTCACGTATCTGCACTATTCACGATATCAAGACTATTCATAGAAAATAAAATTTCTTCTTTTGTCCAAAATATCTAATACGGATACTAGCTTTGATTGTATCCATGTTTTGATCATTCTTGAATTTTACACCACTATGATTATTTTTGAGGTATTTTTGAACATGGATAAAACAAATCACGAATCCTTAATCCTTAATCCTTGTCATTTTGTTTCACTATATTCGTTTCTTTTAAAATATTTTTCATCATCCTCGGTCTTAAATGATGATATTATTGAATATCTTTGGCCCAGTAGTGCAAAAGATGAATGATTTCGAAGAATATCTTTGGTAGTAGTAGTGCAAAGATGAGCAGTGTTTAGATGAACATGACAACTTTGATGAATATCTTTGGCCTGTAGTGCAAAGATGAATATTTGATTCAGATGTATATTGATTGATGTTAGGAGGATAAAAGATGAGCGATGAACTTTTAAATTCATACATAGAAGATAGTAGTTTTCATTCTCTACTTAACTCTTCTAATGAATTATTATTTCCGCTGCGAATATTGATTTAAAATTTGTTGTCTATTGTATTCAATTAGATTTTTCCCTGTTGAAGACTAACGGTAAATAGTTGTATATTATCTTAGTCATAATATTCTTTCTTGGGCTAGTTGTGCTCACCCTTTTCCTTTTTGTTCCATTTTTCTTCTCGGGAGAGCGAGAACATAGCGAAAAATTTAGTCTGGGGTATGGAATGAAGGTTTTAGAAAGAATTGTTTAGTAGTCCTCACCATTTTTGTAAAATAATGTATCAATAAATGTGATGAGGATTTATTTGAGTATAGATATTGTCAGAAGATAATATTTGTATTCAAACTCACACAGTTTTACTGTTGTAATAATAAAGTTGTAGTTGTTTCTGTACCATGTACTGACAACTCAGAATAGGTGATGTATACCTATTTTGGGGGCGTCACACAACTAATTTATGATTATCATTATTTGAATAAAATAATCCCATATCTATAGTTCTTCGTAGGTAACGAAAAATATGTTTAACCCCATTTCAATGTCTCCGGGTAGGAGAAGAGCTATATCTTGCTAACAAATTCATAGAGAATGCTATATCAGGTCATGTATTATTAGCAAGATACATTAATGAACCAATTGCACTGAGATATGGTACTTCAGGACCAAGTAATTCTTCATTATCCTCGCGAGGTCTAAAAGGGTTCTTTTTTACGTCAAGTGATCTAACAACCATTGGGGTACTCAATGGATGAGCTTTATCCATATAAAATCTTTTAAGGACCTTCTCTGTGTAAGTTGACTGATGAATGAGAATTCCATCTGGTAAATGCTCGATCTGCAAGCAGAGACAAAATTTTGTTTTTCCTAAATCTTTCTTCTCAAATTCTTTCTTTAAATAATTAATTGTCTTTGGAATCTCTCCATGAGTTCCAATAATATTTAAATCATCAACATACACAGCAATGATAACAAAACTGGATTCTAACTTCTTTATAAAAACACATGGGCATATAGGGTTATTATTATACCCTTCTTTTAATAAATATTCAGTAAGACGATTGTACCACATGCGTCCTGATTGCTTTAACCCATATAAGGACCTTTACAACTTGATTGAATAAACTTCTCGGGGATTCGAATTATATGCTTCATGCATTTTAAATCCTTCAGGGATTTTCATATAAACATCATTATCAATTGACCCATATAAATAGGCTGTAACAACATCCATTAGGCACATATCTAATTTTTCATGAATTGCTAGGCTAATAAGATACCGCAATGTAATGACATCTACCATAGGAGAATATGTTTCATTGTAATCAATGTCAGGTCTTTGTGAAAACCCTTGTGCCACAAGTCGTGCTTTACATCTTACGATTTCATTTTTCTCATTTCTTTTTTGCACAAAGACCCATTTGTATCCAATTGGCTTTACTCCTTCGGGTGTTTGAACTACAGGTCCAAAAACTTCACGTTTTGCAAGTGAATTTAATTCTGATTGTATTGCTTCTTTCCATTTTGGTCAATCATTTCCGTGTCTACATTCTTCGACAGAATTAGGCTCAGAATCCTCGTTTTCATTAATGATATCAAGCGATATATTATATGAAAAACTGTTGTCAACAACTATCTCACTTCGGTTCCATCTTTTCTTTGTAGAGACATAACTTATCAAGATCTCATCATTTTATTATTTCGTGTATTCGAACCTCTTTCGGGTTTTATGATTAGCTATGTCTATATCCTCATGAATATTTTCCTCCTCAATAATGCCAACTTGTCTATTTAATTCTTTTCTTTTCTGAGGATTTTTGCCTTTCGAACCGATTGGTCTACCACGCTTCTGGCGTGCCTTAGACTCATTTGCTACAATTTTTGCAGATTGTCCTATTGGAACTTCAATCTGAGCTGGAGCATTTACAGCTGGTATATGAGATTTGGTTACTCCTTTTGAGTCAGTGAATGCATTCGGTAGCTGATTAGCTAGATCTTGCAAACGAAGTAACTTTTGAACTTCTTGTTCACATTGTTTTGTACGAGGATCAAAATTCAATAATGGCAATGCATTCTATGTAATATCTTTATCCAGCTGTTTAATTTCAATGCTGAGAACATAGTCTCATCAAAATGACAGTCGGCAAATCGTGCCGTAAATAAATCACCTGTTAAGGGTTCAAGATATTTAATTATTGATGGGGACTCAAACCCAATATATATTCCCAGCCTCCTTTCAGGACCCATCTTTGTGCGTTGTGGAGGATAAATTGGAACATATACCACACAACCAAATATTCTTAGATGGGAAATATCTGGCTCATGACCAAAAACCAATTGTAATGGGGAGAATTTATGATATGATGTTGGCCTAATGCGAATAAGTGCTGCTGCATGTAAAATAGCATGCCCCCAAACAGATACAAGAAGTTTTGTCCTCATTAGCAATGGTCTTGCAATTAACTGGAGGCGTTTAATAAATGATTCAGCAAGACCATTCTGACGCCCCCAAAATAGGTATACATCACCCATCTTGAGTCGCCAAATACATGGTACAAAAATCAAATACAACTTAATTATACAACCGTCGTGTAAAATACGACAAAACATATGCTGTGAGTTTTAATACAAATATTGTCATCTACACAATATCCACACTCAATTGAGTCCTCATTACATTTATTATCACACTATATCATAGAATAGTGAGGACTACTAATGCTATTATCTGGACCGTCACTCCGTTCCCCGACTAGTCCCTACTACGTTCTCATTTCCTGAACAGAACAATGAAAGCAAAAAGGGTGAGCTCAACTAGCCCAGTAAGAAATATTATGACTAAGATAATGCAGAATAAATTATCATTAGCCTTCAATAGTGTTAAACTGAAAAAATATAACAAACATCAAGTTTAACTGCAGCGGAATAAGCAATCCATTAGAAGAGTCAAGTAGAACATAAAATCTACTATCTTCTATGATTTAAAAGGTTTTTCATCACTTTTATAGCTGAGACTCAGCTTAATAAATAATCCACATCATCAAATCATCCCTGCACTACAGGCCAAGGATATTATTTAGTATCACGACCCTGAATTATCCATGCATTACGGGCCAAAAATAATTGTGTTTTCATCAACGGTCCTGATCATGCCATAAAACAATTCATCTTTCCACCCTTGGCCGAAGAGAATCCATAGCCATAATCATACCAAAAACTGTCCATCAATGCACTACGGGCCAATGAGGACTTTTTTCACATCATTTGTAACATTACGGCCATGATTATAAATAATACAGTGGTCATAATCATACCAAGTCCATCTATGCACTACAGGCCACAGATGACTTTCAACATAATATAAACATGAGGATGATGACAATGACATAATAATTCAATAAAACAAGTTCAAGAATTAATTATTCAGGAACCAATAATGTCCAAATTGTCAACATGATATTTCTTTGTGGAGTAAAATTCAAGAATGCTCAGAAGAATATTTCCATGAAAAGATACTGGATGAAGCGCAAGTATCCAGGATATTATACTAATTTCATGGAGTATAAAAGCCAAAACTTTAACCAACTGAGTATAATATATGAGACTACAAATGGAATTTCGCCCGCTATGCGGTAATCCACGTAGACAGATCATTTCCACAATTTAATAAGGAATGAATACAAAGGATCATTCACCATGCATGTGGTAATCCACATAGACAGATTATTCCAATAGAACAATAAATAATGGAACCAGGTCATGCGTAAACGCACAGATAGAATATTCCAACAGAATAATAAATAATGGAATAACAGAAGAATTCACCAGGCATGCGATAGACCACACAGATAGGTTATTCCAACAGAATAATAAATAATGGAACCAGGTCATGCGTAAACGCACAGACAGGATATTCCAACAGAATAATAAATAATGAAATAATAGAAGAATTTCACCATGTATGCGGTACTTCGCATAGACAAGTTATTCCAACATAATAATAAAGAATAGAATAACAGAAGAATTTCACCATATATACTAGTAGTCGCAGATATCAAAAGTTATTCCAATGTAATAATAAGGAATGGAATAACAATAGCTCTCTTCATGAATACGAAAGAAATAATACCCCTTATGAGTACAACAAATAACATCCCTTACCTTAAAAGAAGAGTATTCCGACTGGTAGGGCGAGGATATTCTTGAAGAAAACTTGCACTATTTTATACGCTCAAAGCTTTCTTAAACTCTAAAGAAATACGCTCAAGATTATAGAAGAAGAACTTTCTAAATTTTTGGTGTGATTTTTAATTCTAACTAAACATCCTATTTATAGGAGAATGAAAATGATATTATGCAATAAAATATAATATATTCAATATATATATATATTATTTAAAATCTAATAAAACAAATAACTTTATAAAAGTATTCATTTTATATTAAAAGATTTTACTATGCAAATACTATCTTGCAGCACTATGCAAACACTATGCATAATAAAATATAATATATTCTATTTATAATCTAATAAAACAAATAACTTTATAAAAGTATTCTATTTTATATTAAAAGATTTTACTATACAAACACTATGCAAAACACTATACATAATAAAATATAATATATTCTATTTATAATCTAATAAAATAAATAACTTTATAAAAGTATTCTATTTTATATAAAAAGATTTTACTACGCAAAAACACTATGCATGCACTATGCAAACACTATGCATAATAAAATATATTATATTCTATTTATAATCTAATAAAACAAATAACTTTATAAAAGTATTCTGTTTTATATATAAAGTTTTTGCGTTTTATTACATTAATAATAATAATAAAACAAAATTTATATATATAATATATATATATAAACTTTCGTGACTTCATAAAAAACACCTCAATATCTTTAACAACATTTATCATCATTATTATAATTCACAATATTAATCGACCAGGTCGTTTCCAAGAAAGAGGGGGCTTTCCAATAAGGATTTCTCCCTATTAGCGCGCAATTAGGTAACCAAGCCTCTCCTTGACAGAACTTCTAGACATCATTAATATTGCAAATAATAATATTAATAACTTGTCGTCTCAATTATTGATTTAATAATATATAAAATATTGACAATAATTGAATCAAATAATGTGAGATATCTTAAAAGAAATTATTGTAGCAATAATTGAACAAAACCGAGTGACTTCTCACGTAAGCATCAATAATCAATACCGTGTGCTACTATGCAACAATAGTATTCTTGTACTTTTACTATCGAGTAGTTCAACGGTTTTAACGGTAAAACTTCCGCCGTTATTTTCATAAAAATATTTTTGTCGTTTTTCTCAATAAAAACAATAATTCCGCCAGGAGTCCACCAATGATTGTCTTGAGTAAATGCATTTAATATTCTCTCGTTAAAACGAATATTCACCCAAACCAATCGAATATTATATAACAACTTGCATACTTTACAGAATTTATAAATATTACCCACAACTATAACATTATAACAAATCCATACCTTAATATTAAAAAAATATTTTGAGAAAAATTAAATCTTTATTCATAAAATTTGGGGTCTCACAATCTCCCCTCCTTATGAAATTTCACCCTCGAAATTTACATACGTATCTGGTATGCCGAACAGATGGGAACACTTCGTCAGATTCTAACTCTTGAGGTATAACCCTTGAGCATATAATATATTCCTTCTTATCCAAGATTTTAACAGATATTTATTCATATGTTAAATCTTCTGCTATCTCGTTCGGTTCTAAATCAATAATGTGGTTCGGGTCGTCCACATATTTACGTAACATCGGTACGTGATAAATGTTATGAACATGCAATATATTTGACGGTAAAACGAGTCTATAGGCCACAGTTCCTACTCGATTGAGTTTTTCAAATGGGCCAATAAAATCAAGGGTTGAGATTTACTCTCTTCGTCGACTCTTGCTTCTAGAATAACGCCCACTTGAACCTTCTTCTTCGTATTTATCAGCTCCGGGTGTGTAGCTTGAACGACCTTTAACTTTATCGATTAAAGTCGATTCTACTCGTATATTCGTTATCTTCACGTAGGTTCGTATATTCGCACTCGTTAAACGCATATGATCTTCTACTCAACGCATCAGCTGTCACGTTCGCTTTTCCACGATGGTATTGAATGGTACGATCGTAATCTTCAATAGCTCGAGCAAACGTCTTTGGCGCATGTTACGTTCGTTTTAGTTGAAGAAATATTTAAGGGTTTTAGAAATGAGGTTTTGTACTGGGGTCAGTACAAAATTTGATTTCACGCTCTAGGGGTAAGCTAAGAAGTCTTCAAAAATACACTAGGAAATTTATTAATAATAGAAATATCATTCAAAACTGTGACTCTCATCCAAGACTTGGATAGTACGTCACATTAATACCTATCAACTTGTCACCGTTATTCACGACGTCTCCTACGAAAAGTTTGGCTTTGGTGCATTCCAAGACTTGGAAGTCATCAACGAAAGGCTCATGGCTCTTTACTTATGGCTTGATATGACAGTGATTTAATTTAGTGGTTTGGTTGCTTGAATTCGCATGATAGGTTGGTTAAAAATATGAAAGCTAACAACCTTACGAAAAGCATGATGAGTAGTTAACCAATCGATTTCTAAAATTACATCAAAGGCAAGTATTTTCAAAGAGATAAGATTGTCAGGTAACGTGAAAGTGTTGATTTGAATCAACAAGATTTATAAACAGTGGAGGTAATGAAGGTTTCTCCTAATAGAGTTTCAACAGATAAGTCAAAGTCTAATTTCTCAAGAGCCAAGTTCAAACGTTGAACACAACTAGGTGAAATACAAGAGTGGGTAGAACCGGTATCGAATAAGGTATAGACTTTGTAAGAGTTTATGATTAACTTACCCGTGATAACTTCGTTCGGGTTCCTTGACAAACGCTCTCACTTAAACTACCGGCTTTGACTTGTCTGAGACATCCTTTGGCATCACTATCCCAGCTGGACTTGACTTCACTACACGACAAAATAGAGCTAGGTGACCTTCTCTTCCGCAATTGAAACACTCTTTGGATTGCTGCGTACAGTTTGGATGGATGTGTCCCTCCTGTCCGCATTTGAAACATATGACCAATGGTCGTTCTTCTTCCTTTGAAACGGGTACTGGTGCTGCTGTCTTTCCATCATTATTGAACCTTCTCTTCTTGAAATTTCCACTTCTATTATCTTGGCCATGATTACCACCGAAGTGGTTATCATTCTTGGAATGATAATTTCCCCCACGATGGTTATCATAGTTCCGATGGCCGTTGCTACCGGTACAATTATTATCGTGTTGTTGGTTGTTGCCTTTTGATTGTGCTGACTCATTATCGTGCTCCAATAACTGAGCCCTATTCACAACATCTGAATATAAACAAAGTTTGTGAGAAATGAGGTATTTACGTATTTCGGGTTTCAAACCTCGCAGAAACATTCGCGTCATTCTCTCCTCATTATCTACCAAATGGGATGCAAACCGGGATAACTCCGTAAACTTAGCCTCGTACTGTGACACGGTCATATTATTTTGCTCCAGTTTGATGAATTCCACCTCCTTCATGTGACGAATACTTTCAGGAAAGTACTTGTCGTTGAATAATTCTTGAAATTTCTCCAAAGACATCTTGAGTGCGTCAGGCTGGGTACATTTTATAGATTCCCACCAATGATCTGCTTCTTCATGCAACATAAAGGTGGCGAAGGGAACCTTTTGCTCATCTGAGCATTCCAAGACATTAAATATATTGGTGATCTGCTTTATCCACGTCTTAGCCTTTAGTGGTTCTGGCTTTTCCAAAAACTCCGGTGGTCCCAGCTCCTTGAACTGCTTAGCTGTGACCAACCGTGGGTTGCCATTATTTCCACCTGTATTATGAACATGCATCTCTCTCGTTTGGTGTTGTATGAATTCTAAAAAGCTCCTAAACGTACCGTCGTTCGTTATTTTATCAGTGTTGTTGTTTACAGGAGGATTATCGCCTTCCTGTTGCACATTATCCTGGCTATTGATCAGCGGTGACTCAACTGTCTCATGTGCTCCATTGCTTACCTCAACATTTTCAGATGCCATTTTCAAATACTGCCACAAAATAAGGGTTAATTAACATATCACATATTATCCCTATACTCTGACCGACCAATTAAATACCAAATAAACTTAGGAAAGTTATACTAGCGAAGGAATTTCTCGTCTCTCCCCTCCTAGTTCTTGTCTCACATCTCAGCCAGGGATCATATCCCTAAGCTTTGATACCAACTGTGACACCCCCAAAATAGGTATACATCACCCATCTTGAGTCGCCAAATACATGGTACAAAATTCAAATACAACTTAATTATACAACAGTCGTGTAAAATACGACAAAACATATGCTGTGAGTTTTAATACAAATATTGTCATCTAGACAATATCCACACTCAATTGAGTCCTCATTACATTTATTATCACACTATATCATAGAATAGTGAGGACTATTAATGTTATTATCTGGACCATCACTCCATTCCCCGACTAGTCCCTGCTACGTTCTCATTTCCAGAAGAGAACAATGAAAGCAAAAAGGGTGAGCTCAACTAGCCCAGTAAGAAATATTATGACTAAGATAATGCAGAATAAATTATCATTAGCCTTCAACAGTGTTAAACTGATAAAATATAACAAACATCAAGTTTAACTACAGCGGAACAAGCAATCTATTAGAAGAGTCAAGTAGAACATAAAATCTACTATCTTCTATGATTTAAAGGTTTTTCATCACTTTTATCGCTGAGACTCAGCTTAATAAATAATCCGCATCATTAAATCATCCCTGCACTACAGGCCAAGATTATTATTTAGTATCACGACCACGAATTATCCATGCATTATGGGCCAAAGATAATCGTGTTTTCATCAAAGGTCCTGATCATGCCATAAAACAATTCATCTTTGCACCCTTGGTCGAAGAGAATCCATAGCCATAATCATACTAAAAACTGTCCATCAATGCACTACGGGCCAATGAGGACTTTTTCCACATCATTTGTAACATTACGGTCATGATTATATCGAATAATCCCTGGTCATAATCATACCAAGTCCATCTATGCACTACAGGCCACATATGACTTTCAACATAATATAAACATGAGGATGATGACAATGACATAATAATTCAATAAAACAAGTTCAAGAATTAATTATTCAGGAACCAATAACGTCCAAATTGTCAACATGATATTGCTTTGTGGAGTAAAATTCAAGAATGCTCAGAAGAATATTTCCATGAAAAGATACTGGATGAAGCGCAAATATCCAGGATATTCTACTAATTTCATGGAGTATAGAAGCCAAAATTTTAACCAACTGAGTATAATAGAATATGTGACACCCCCAAAATTGGTATACATCACCCATCTTGAGTCGCCAAATACATGGTACAAAATTCAAATAAAACTTAATAATACCGCTATCGTTTAAAATACCACAAAACATAAACTGAGAGTTTAAACAAGAATATTGCCTTGTAGACAATATTATTTGTATTTAAACTCACAGTTTGTGTTGTCGTATTTTGCACGACAATTGTAATAATAAAGTTGTAGTTTTTTTCTGTACCATATATTTTGGCGACTCAGAATGGGTGTTGTATACCTATTTTGGGGGCGTCACAATTGGTATCAGAGCTTAGGGATATGATCTCTGGCGGAGATCGGGGAATAGAACTAGGAGGGGAGAGATGAGTAAACCCTTTGGTAGTGTGTCCTACCTAAGCTTATTTGTTGGTCGGTCATAATATAGGGATATTATGTGACATATTAATTTGTTTAATTAACCCTTGTTTTATGACAGTATTTAAGATGGCAGCTGAGAACGTTAACAATGGAGTGTATTAGACTGTGGAGACACCTTTAGTCACAAACTGGGAGAACGTGCAACAGGAAGGCAATATTCCTCCTGTAAACAACACGACCGAACAAACGATGAATGATGGGATGTTTAGAAGCTTTTTGCAGTTCATGCAAAATCAGACGAGGGAGACTCGTGTATAAAATACGGGTGGAAATGATAGCAACACGCGGTTTGTCACAGCCAAGCAATTCAAAGAGTTGGGACCACCTGAGTTCATTGGAAAGCCGGATCCGATCAAGGCGGAAATGTTGGTCAAGCAAATTACCAAGGTATTTGATGTCTTGGGATGCACGGAGGAACAGAAGGTTCCATTTGCCACCTTTATGTTTTGTGGTGAAGCGGATTACTGGTGGGAATCGTAAGCGTACTACCGTGACCGGATGCACTCAACATGTCTTGGGAAAGATTTCAGAAACTTTTCAATGACAAGTACTTTCCTGAAAATATTCGTCATATGAAAGAGGTAGAGTTTATTAGATTGGAGCAGAACAACATGACGGTGTCCCAGTATGAAGCGAAGTTTACGGAGTTGTCCAGGTTTGCACCTCATTTGGTGGAGAATGAGGAATGAATAACGCATATGTTTCTGAGAGGTCTAAAACCCGAGATTCATCAATACCTTATCTCTCATAAATTTTCTCTGTATTCAGATGTTGTTAACAGGGTTCAATTATTAGAGCGAGATAATGAGTATGTGTAACCGAGGACCACAACCTGTGGTCATACCGATGACAAAATGATCATCTGAGCGCGATAATAACAATGGGGATGAAAGAATACGGACAAAAGCAGTAACCACTCGGGTGGTAATCGTGGCCATAATAATAGGAGAGATGAGTCAAGTGGAAATTTCAAAAGGAGGAGATTCAACAATAACGGGAAGACATCAGCAGCAGCTCCAGCATCAACTGGTTTTAGGGGAGGAGAACGACCACCGGTCGTATGCTACAAATACGGGAAAGAGGGTCATATCAGCCCAAACTACCCACAACAATCCAAGGAATGTTATAACTGCGAAAAAGAAGGTCATATAGCTCGGGATTGTTCTGTAGCAAAACCAAGTTCAGCGGGGATAGTGACTCCAAAGGCTATCCCGGATAAGTCAAAATCAGCGGTTCCTGGAAGAGCGTTTATCGTTACTGGCCAAAACGTGAGGAACCCTAACGAGGTGATCACGGGTAAGCTAATCTTGAACTCTTTCGAAGTTTATACCTTACTAGATACCGGTTCTACCCATTCTTTTATCTCTCCTGCTTGTGCTCAACGTTTAAACTTAACTCTGAAGAAATTAGACTTTGACTTATCTGTTGAAACTCCGTTGGGTGAAACCTTCGTTACATCTACAGTTTATAAATCTTGCATGATCCAAGTTGGCACTATCACATTACCTGTTGATCTTATCTCTTTAAAGATACTTACTTTTGTTGTGATTTTAGGAATTGATTGGTTAACCACTCATCATGCCAAAATCGATTGTTTTTGTAAGGTTGTTAGTTTTCATATTCCTAACCGACCTGTCATACGAATTCAAACAACTAAACCACTAAAATCAGTCACTGTCATATCAAGCCACAAAGCTATTCGTTTATTGAAAAATGGATGTCAAGCTTTCTTAGCCCATGTTATGGATTTGAATAAAGACAAGTCGGATTTGAATAATATTTCTGTGGTTAAAGAATTTCCTGATGTATTTCCCGGTCTACCCCCAGAACGTGATGTTGAATTCTTTATTGACCTTGAACCGGGTATAAAACCCATTTCTAAAACCCCATATCGAATGGCTCTTATTGAACTTCAGGAGTTAAAAGTCCAACTACAGGAATTGTTAGACATCGATTTCATTCGTCCTAGTATATCTCCTTGGGGTGCTCCTATTTTATTCATAAAGAAGAAAGACGGGAGTATGCGACTTTGTATTGACTACCGAGAATTAAACCATGTCACCATCAAGAATAAGTATCCGCTACCTCGCATTGATGACTTGTTTGACCAGTTGTAAGGAGCACAATTCTTTTCAAAGATTGATCTTCGTTCTGGATATCATCAGCTAAGGATTAAAACTGAGGATATTCCAAAAGCGCCTTCGAACTCCCTTCATGCGGGCATTATGAATTCTTAGTCATGTCTTTTGGATTGACTAATGCTCCTGCTGCTTTCATGGATATGATGAACCGAGTATTCAAGGAATATTTAGATAAGTTCGTTGTTGTCTTTATTGATGACATCCTAATCTATTCCAAAAGCCGTGAAGATCATGAGCACCATTTGAAGCTGATACTTGAAAGACTGCGTGAAAACAAGTTTTATGCCAAGCTGAAGAAATGCGAGTTCTGGCTTAAGGAAGTAGCATTCCTTGGGCACGTGGTGTCAAAACATGGAGTATCTGTTGACCCGGTGAAGATTGAAGCAATACAAAGTTGGGAGCAACCGAAGTTGGTGGATCAAGTACGCACTTTTTCGGGCTTATTGGTTATTATCGGAGATTCGTGGAAGGATTTTCTCGAATCGCTACTCCGTTAACTCAGCTGACTCAGAAAGATACAAAATTCGTATAGAGCGAAGAATGCGAGATGAGTTTCCAAGAGCTCAAGAGGAGACTCATTTTGGCACTGTTTCGCAATACCATCGCAGTACGGATGGATTTGTTATCTGATGATGCTTGTGCAAAGGGTTAGGATGTGTTCTCATGCAACATGGGAAAGTCATAGCCTATGCCTCGCGACAACTCAAGGAGTATGAGAGGAATTATCCTACTCATGATCTAGAGTTGGCAGCAGTCGTTTTTGCGTTGAAAATTTGGAGACACTACTTGTATGGGGAGAAAGTGGAGATTTATACGGACCATAAAAGCCTTAAATATTTCTTCACCCAAAAAGAACTCAACATGCGGCAACGACGTTGGCTTGAGCTATTGAAAGACTATGATCATACTATTCAATACCATCCTGGAAAAGCGAACGTAGTAGCTGACGCATTGAGTAGAAGATCATATGTGGGTACGAGTGCATTATTGTCAACACAAAGACCCATTTTATATGACTTGCAAAGGATGTAGATAGAATTAAAGACTCCAGGGACCCACGTGATGATGGCGAATATACGAGTAGAACCGACTTTAATCGATAAAGTTAAAGCTGCTCAAACTACGGACCTGGGGCTGATGCGTATGAAGAAGAAAGTGCAAGAAGGTGTTATTTCAGAAGCAAGAATCGATGAAGAAGGAATACTTCGATTTAACTCTAGACTTTACGTTCCTAACGATTCTGACTTGAAGCATAGAATCATGATGGAAGCACACAACACCGCTTTCGTAATCCATCTTGGGAGTACCAAAATGTATCATGATATTCGACATACATTCTGGTGGAACAATATGAAGAGAGAGATCACGGAGTTTATCTCGAGGTGTTTAACTTGTCAACGTGTAAAGGCAGAATATCAAGTGCCAAAAGGTCCATTGCAACCACTTGAGATTCTAGAATGGAAGTGGGAACACATTACTATGGATTTCGTTACGGGTCTTCCCAAGGTTTCTCAAGGAATTGATGCGATTTGGGTTATTGTTGATAGATTAACCAAATCTGCTCATTTCTTACCTATACGAGAAACTTATTCCCTTGAACGTCTTGCTCGTATGTATGTGAATGAGATTGTGAGATTGCATGGCATGCCAGTATCCATAGTTTCGGATCGTGACCCAAGATTCACTTCAAGATTTTGGGTTAGTGTGACGCCCCCAAAATTAGGTATACATCACCCATCTTGGGTCGCCACTTACATGGTACAGAATTTAAATACAACTTACTAACATAACTGTCGTGTACAATACGACATAAATCGTGAGTTTAAATACAAATATAAATTCTACTAGATATTATACAAACTCAAAAAGGAGTCCTCATTACAATTATTATCACACTATTTCACGTAGAATAGTGAGGACTACTAATGCTATCTTCAGGACCATCACTCGCTTCCACGACTTGTCTCCAACTATATTCTCATTTCAAGAGAAAACGGTGAAAGAAAGGGTGAGCTCAACTAGCCCAAGAAGAAATATTATGACTAAGATAATGCGAATAAATTATCAATAGTCTTCAACAATGTTAAACCGATAAAATACAATAGAAACCGGTTTAAGCTGCAATGAAATACGCAATCTATTAAAAGAGTCAAGTAAAAATAAAGTCTACTATCTTTTAGGTTTTAAAAGGTTTTTCATCATTGTATATATTTGAGACTCACTTTAATAAATATTCCACATCATCAAATCACTTACACTACTCTGCCAAGGATATTCTTTAGTATCACGACCACAATTATTCATGCACTACGGGCCAAGAATATTTGTGTATTCATTAATGGTCATGATCATGCCAACAATCGTCCATCAATGCACTACTACTAATCGAGGATTTTTACCACATCATTTGAAACATTACGGTCATGATTACACCGAATAGTCTCTGGTCATAATCATACCAAGTCCATCTATGCACTATAAGGCCATGATGACTTTAAAAAATATAAACATGAGGATGATGACAATGATATAAGAATTCAATAAAACAAGTTCAAGAATTATTTTATCCAGGAATTATTAACGTCAAATTATCAACATGATCATTGTTTTATAGAGTAAAATTCAAGAATGATTAGAAGAATATTTTCATGAAAAGATTTGGATGAAACGCAAATATCAAGGATATTCCACTAATTTCATGGAGTATAGAAGTCAAAGTTTTAACTATTTGGGTATAATAAAGAATGGAATAACAAAAGAAATCACCATGCATGCGATAGATCGCATGCATAAAAGTTATTCCAACGTAATAATAAATAACGGAACGAAGTCGTGAAATTCACACCGCAGGATGTTCCAAATGAGAATAATAAAGATGGAACAGATCCGTGTAAAACACATGATAGGATATTCCAACGAGAATAATAAAGAGCGGAACCAGTCCGATTGTAAAACACATGCATGTGAGGATGTTCCAACAAAATAATAAAAGAGCGGAACCAGTCAGTTGTAAAACACATGCATGTGATGTTCCAAATGTAATAATAGAAGAATGTCACCAAGTATAGGGTAAACCACGATACAAAGTTATTCCAATGAATAATAAGCAATGGAATAACAACAGCTTCTCTTCATGAATAAGAAAGAATAACACCCCTTACATTTGGTAGGAGATTAAATATCGCAAAGAAGGTGTAGTAACAAAATACTCTTCTTCTTTCTCTCTTTTTTCTCTATACTTTCTCTCTCTATAGCTTGAATGAATTCGTGAAAATAATGAAGCCCTAGGCCTCTATTTATAGAAGATTTCTAGCTTAGCACCGCCGTGTGAAAAGGCAAGTGGCTTGATTTAATTGGTTTGGCCTTTGTAATGTGAAACGACAAGTGGTTGGTTCGGACCTGTAATGTGAAACGACAAGTGGTTCGGACGTCGGTAAAGGTAATTACTATTAACGAAGGTAAATACTATTGACGAAGGTAAATACTATTCATAAGGGTAATTACTATTAACGAAGGTAATTACTATTGACGAAGGTAAATACTATTGACGAAGAGACTCTTAGATGATGACATATGAGCCCCTCATAAAATAATCAAACTTACCACAAATCATTTTTTTTTTCATCAACACATATTTAATCTTTCAACAATTATTAATCATTTATAACTTGTCGTCTCAATTATTGATTTAATACTATAACATATTATACAGATGATACTGTGACAATAATTGAATCAATAATATAAGAGATATGATGCAAAGAATTATCAGCAATAATAATTGAGCATAGCTGAGTGACTTCTCACGTAAGCATCAATAATCAATACCGTGTGCTACTATGCAACCACGCGTATTACTGTACTTTTACCACCGGGTAGTTCAACAGTTTTAACGATAACACCTCCGCCGTTATTTTTATAAAATATTTTTGTCGTTTTCTCAATCCGACAATAATTCTGTTGTGGGGTCCACCAATGATTGAGCCATTGTACGAATATTCCCTAACAAAAAGAATATTCCCCGACCAAACGAATATTTTATAACAACTTGCATACTTTGTAAAATTTATAAATATTACCCACAACTATAACATTATATCAAATTTATTCCATAATATTCAAAAATAATATTTATAGAAAAATTCATCTTTATTTATAAAAGCTGGGGTCTTACAACCTCCCCTTCTTATGAAATTTTGCCCTCGAAATTAGGGTACGATACTGGTATGTTGAAGAGGTAAGGATACCTTGATTTCATTTGATTCTAACTCCCAAGTCATTTCCTCAACATCGTGGTTCCTCCACAAAACTTTGACTTGAGGTATAACCTTGGAGCGTAGAATATGTTCCTTCTTATCCAAAATTTGAACAGGAACCTCTTCATACGTCAAATCTTCCGCTATTTCATCCGGTTCTAACTCAATAATATGGTTCGGATCTTTCACATATTTACGTAACATAGATATGTGAAAACGTTATGAACACGAGACATATTTGGCGGTAAAAAGCGAGTCTATAGGCCACGCTCCTACTCGATCGAGGATTAAAATGGACCAGATGAATCGAGGATTAAGTTTTCTCTCTTTCCAAATCTTGTAACTCCTTTCCATGGAGCAACTCTTAACAACACATGATCTCCTATATCGAATTCCGCGTCCTTTCGATGAAGATCGATATAACTCTTTTATCGATTTTGTGAGGTTTTTATACGTTGTCGGATCGTTTGAATCTTTTCCGTAGTCATACGTACTCAACTCCGGCCCCAACAACGTTGCTTCACCCACCTCATCCCAAAGATCCGAGAGCGACACTTTCTTCCATACAACGCTCTTGAATGGAGCCATGCCAATACTTGCTTGATAAGCGTTGTTGTAGGAAAACTCCACCAACAGTAGAACTTGTCCCAACTCCCTTGAAATCAAGGACACAGAGTCTTAATAGATCTTCAAGAGTTTGAATAGTCCTCTCCGATCCGTCCGTCAATTCGAGGATGATATCGAGCTAAATCGTAAGTCTGTGCCCATAGCTTTTTGCAAACTAACCCAAAATCGTGAAGTGAATCTTGGGTCTCGATCGTAAACTATGGATACCGCATATACCATGCGATCTTACAATCTCGTTTATGTACATCTGAGCAAGACGTTCAAGTGTATAAGTTTCTCAGATCGGTAAGAAATGAGCAGACTTGGTCAATCTATCAACAATGACCCAAATCGCATCAATGCCTTGAGAAACCTTAGGAAGGCCTAGAACGAAATCCATGGTAATGTGCTCCCACTTCCATTCGGAATTTCAAGTGGTTGCAATGGACCTTTTGGTACTTGATGCTCCGCTTTAACTCGTTGACAAGTTAGACACCTTGAGATAAACAACGCTATATCTCTCTCTTCATATTGCTCCACCAAAATGTATGACGAATATCATGATACATTTTGGTACTCCCGAGATGGATTGCAAATGGTGTGTTGTGCGCCTCCATCATGATATTATACTTTAAATCGTGGTCGTTAGAACACAAAGTCGGAGTTGACTCAAGTATTCCTTCTTCATCGATTCTTGCTTCCTAAGATAAGATAGCACCTTCTTGCACTTTCTTCCTCATACGCATCGCCTGTGTCTCGTAGCTTGAAGCAACTTTAACTTTATCGATTAAAGTCGGTTCAACTCGTATACTCGCTTATCATCACATGCGCCCCTCGAGTCTTTAACTCTATCTCCATCCTTTGCAAGTCACACAAAATGGGCCTTTGCGTTGACAATATCGCACTCAGTACTTGCATATGATTTTCTACTCAATGCGCCACCTACCACGTTCGCTTTTCCGGGATGGTATTGGATGGTATGATCATAATCTTTCAATGATTCAAGCCAACGTCGTTGTCGCATGTTGAGTTCCTTTTGAGTGAAGAAATATTTGAGGCTTTTATGATCCGTAAAGATCTCCACTTTCTCCCCATACAAGTAATGCCTCCAAATTTTAAGTGCAAAGATAACAATTGCTAACTCTAGATCATGAGTAGGATAATTCCTCTCATATTCTTTGAGTTGTCGTGAGGCATAAGGCTATAACTTTTCCATGTTGCATAAGAACACATCCCAACCCTTTGCCGAAGCATCATCACTTGTAGATGACAAATCCTCCGAGCCGATGGTATTGTCGTAACAAAGTCTTTGAAATAAGTCTCTCTTGAGTTCTTGAAAACTCTTCTCACATTCTTCACTCCAACCGAACTTTGTATCTTTCCGAAGTCAATTTGAGTCGATGGAGTAGCGATTCGAGAAAATCCTTCCACGAATCTCCGATAATAACCAACTAAACCGAGAAAGCTACGACTTGATCCATCGATTTAGGTTGTTCCCAGCTTTGAATAGCTTCAATCTTTCTTTGGGTCAACAGATATTCCATGACTTGATACCACGTGCCCAAGGAATACTACTTCTTCAAGCCGAACTCGCATTTCTTCAACTTGGCATAAAGCTTATATTCACGAAGCTTTTGGAGTGTCGAGATCAAGTGTTGCTCATGATCTTCGCGGCTTTTGGAATAAATAAGGATGTCATCAATAAAGACGACCACAAAGTGATCTAAATATTCCTTGAATACTTGGTTCATCATATCTATGAAGGCGTGAGGAGCATTAGTCAATCCAAAGGACATGACTAGGAATTCATAATGCCCGCTTAGGAGTTAAAGTCCGTCTTTGGAATGTCGTGATTCTAATCTTCAATTGGTGATATCCGAACGAAGATCAATCTTTGAAAAGAATTTGGCTCCTTGCTGTCGGTCAAACAGGTCATCAATACGTGGCAATGGATACCTATTTTTGATGGTGACATGATTCAACTCCCGATAATCAATACAAAGTCGCATACTCCCATCTTTCTTCTTCACGAATAGAACAGAGCACCCCAAGGAGAAGTACTAGGACGAATAAAGCCAATGTCTAACAATTCCTGCGGTTGGGTCTTTAACTCACGAAGTTCAATAGAGCCATTCGATATGGGGCTTTGGAAATAGGTTTTTGTATAGGGTTCAAGGTCGATAAAAATTCAATTTCACGCTACGGGGTAGGCGAGGAAGTTCTTTGAGAATACGTCGTGAAATTTATTAACAATAGGAATATCGTTTAAAACGGCGTATTTTTATTTAAATCGTGACATGAGCTAAGAAAGCTTGACATCCGCTTTTTTCAATAAACGAATAGCTTTATGGCTTGAGATGACCGTGATTGATTTTAATGGTTTGGTCGTTTGAATTAAGATAATAGGTTGATTAGGAATATGAAAGCTAACAACCTTACGAAAATAATCAATTTTTGCATGATAAGTAGTTAACAATCAATCCCTAGAATCACGTCAAATGCAAGTATTTTTAATGAAATAAGATCGACATGTAATGTGAGGGTACCGATTTGAACCAAACAAGACTTATAAACAAAGTGGATGTAATGAAGGTTTCTCCCAATGGAGTTTCCACAGATAAGTCAAAGTCTAATTTCTCCGGAGTCAAATTTAATCGATGAGCGCAAGTAGGAGAAATAAAAGAATGGGTAGAACCGGTATCAAATAAAGTATAGACTTCATTAGAGTTTATGATAAGCTTACCCGTGATGACCTCATTCGGATTCCTTGCTCTTTGGGAGGTCACAACAAACGCTCTCCTCAGACTTCTACGGTTTTGAATTTTCCGGGATGGCCTTTGGTGCCTCCATCCTAGTGAATTTGTCTTTGAAACGACAAAAATCGAGCTAAGTGACCTTCTCTTCCACAATTATAACATGCTTTGGATGGCATTTACGCAGTTTGGTGATGTGTCCTCTCCTCCGTATTTGAAGCATATGATAGGTGGTCTTTCTCATTCCTTAACAATGGGTCTTTGGTGTTGACGTCTTTCCACCATTGTTGAATCTCCGCTTTCTTGAAATGTCCATTCTTATTATTTTATTACGATTACCACCAAGTGGTTACCATATCCGCCCATTGATTCCTCCACGCTTGTTGTCACCGCTCGATGACTACTCATTTGGTATTATAATTTTGCCGTTTTGCTCTCTTTTAGTTGTGTTGACTCATTATCGCGTTCCACTAATCGAGCCCTATTTACAACATCCGAATACAAACACGGTTTATGAGAAATAAGATGTTGACGTATCTCCGACTTCAAACCTCTTAAAAACATTCGCGCCATTTCTCTTCATTATCCACAAGTGGGGACGTAAACGTGACAACTCCGCAAATTTTGCCTCGTATCATTTATTACACGGTCATATTGTTTTGTTCCAACTTGATAAATTCCACCTCCTTCATGTGGCGAATACTTTCGAGGAAAGTATTTGTCGTTGAGCGACTCTGGAACTTCTCCCAAGATATCTTGATCAATGAGTTGAGTACGCTTTTACCGATTCCCACCAAGAATCCGCCTCGCGCGCAACATAAAAGCGCGCAAAGGAACCTTTACTCCTCGGAGCATCCCAAGACATCAAATATCTTGGTAATCTGCTTTATCCATGCTTCCGCTTAGAAGTGGTTTTGGCTCTCCCTTAAACTCCGGTGGTCCCGGCTCCTTGAATTGTTTAGCGGTGACCGACCGAGAGTTTTCCGTGTTTCCACCCACGTTTTGGGTGAGTCGTTCTGCTTTCTTTGTTGCATAAATTGCATAAAGCCTCTCGAACATTTGATCATTCATCATTTGGTCGGTGTTGTTGTTTGCATGAGGATTGTCGCCTTCACGATGCACATTATCACGATTATTGATATGTGGTGAATCAACGATCGCTGCGCTCCATTGCTATTCTCAACATTCTCGGATGTCATTTCGGAGACATCGCCACAAAACAAAAGGTTAATTGTCATGTAACAAATTATCCCTATCTTCCGACCAACCAATAAAATAGCACATAAACTTAGGTAGGTCATACTAGCGAAGGTATTCCCGTCTCTCCCTCCTAGTACTATTCTCACATCTTAGCCAGGATCATATCCTAAGCTCGATACCAACCTGTGGCGCCCCCAAAATTAGGTATACATCACCCATCTTGGGTCGCCACTTATACATGGTGCGTAATTTAAATACAACTTACTAACATAAGCGTGTAGTGTACAATATTATATAAAGCGTGAGTTTAAATACAAATATAAATCTACTAGATATTATACAAACTCAAAAAGGAGTCCTCATTACAATTATTATCACACTATTTCACGAATAGTGAGGACTACTAATGCTATCTTCAGGACCATCACTCGTTTCCTCGACTCGTCCCAAATTTATATTCTCATTTCAAGAAGAACGGTGAAAGAAAGGGTGAGCTCAACTAGCCCAAGAAGAAATATTATGACTAAGATAATGCAGAATAAATTATCAATAGTCTTCAACAATGTTAAACTGATAAAATACAATAGACAACCAGTTTAACTGCAGCGGAATATGCAATCTATTAAAAGAGTCAAGTAGAAAATAAAGTCTACTATCTTTTAGGTTTTAAAAGGTTTTTCATCACTGTTATAGCTGAGGTACGCACGTTAATTTCGAGGACGAAATTTCATAAGGAGGGGAGGTTGTAAGACCCCAACTTTTTATAAGTAAAATTGATTTTCCTCTAATTATTATTCTTGATTAATAAGGTGGTAATTTGATATAATAATTTGGTTATGGATGAAATGTGCAAATTTTGCAAAATAAACAAGTGATTATTAAAATATTCATTTTTGTCGGGGAATATTCGTTTGATCATGGAATATTCTTTCTTTGTTTGGGAATATTTAAATACTGCCAGCAAGTGACCATTCATGGGCCCCATAATGAAAAACGGTTGAATGAAGGAAAACGACAAGTATGTGTTTTTATAAATAACAACGTAGTTGTTACCGTTAACACTGTTGGATTACCTGGTGGTTAAAATACAAGATGTCTGGCGTTGTTGCGACAAAGAAGCACACCGGTATTGCACAAGTATTTTGAATTATTGATCCTTACGTAAGAAGGCACTACTCAATAATTGTTACAGTAGTTACTGTTCAATATTTTATTTTATTGGTTCAATAATTGTTGTGTTGATATTTTATATTATTGTTGTTCAATAATTATCACTGCACAATATTTCCATTATTAGATAATAATTCATATTATTTGAATAATATTATTAGATAGCATTATTGGCAATGTCTAGAAAGTTCTATCTAAGGAGAGGTTATTTAATTGCGTGCTAATAAGGAGAAATCCTTACCGGAAGGCCCCCTCTTTCTTGGGAACGGCCTGTTTGTCATAAATGTGATTCTGTAATATTATTTGTGAATAATTAATTATTAATTTATATGATAAGGAAATATTTATTTGATGTGGATATAATTGATGGATATATTTATTTTATGTGGATATAATTGAAGGAATTAATGCGGAGGTGTTTTATCAGTATTTTGTCGGACTAGAAGAATTAAAAATCAACCGTTTGTGGATTTCGGTTATTTTCAGTTTGGAATTTGGAAAAACTCAAAGCTACAAAGTTGTAGAGAATTCGATTTCAGGCATAATGGACATAAAATTCATACTTTTTTGATAAACGGGCTATTTTCTATGAATTTTTGAAGTTTCAGAAATTAAAATAATTTTTATTAAATTTATGGGGGGACCCACTTTTGTTTTATCACATGTGGGCTGCAAATTGGTTCAAAGGTGGCTAGCTTGAATTTTCAACAAAGGATGGCATGCGTTGAATTATTTTAAATAATAATAATTTATTATTTTAGTCTCCTTTGGTGTTCTAACATTTTTCTATAAATAGAGGGCTAAGTTAGAATTGAAAATCACACCAGAAACAAGTTTTCTCTCTTTTTCTCTCTCTATATTATCGAGCGTATTCTTGTGAGTATACTTTGAGTGTTGCTATACGGTGCAAGTTTCTGTCAGCACTATACCCGAAATTCAGTCAGAAGTACGGTTATTTTGAGGTAAGGGATGTTATTTCTTTCGCAAATGATATTATTTTCTTCAATATCATTATGCCAAAATATTGGTTAAACTTTTTATAAAATTTGTAACTTGTTGTGTCGGGGTTACTATTCACGTATACGGCACTATTCACGGATATGGCACTATTCACCAAAAAATAAAATTTTTTCTTTTTGTCCAAAATATCTATTATGGGTGCTATCTTTGATTGTATCCATGTTTTGGTCTTTATTTTTGAAATTCTGCTTCATATTTGGTTATTATGGAGTATTATTGAATTTGGATATACTGAAATACGAATCCCTAATATTTGTCCTTTTGTTTCACTGGATTCGTTTCTTTTAAAATATTTTTCATCATCCTCAGTCCTAAATGATGATACTATTGAATATTTTTGGCCTGTAGTGCAAAGATGAATGATTAACTGATGAATATCTTTGGCCCGTAGTGCAAAGATGAACAGGTGTTGAGATGAATATGACCGACTGGTGATATAAATGAATATCTTTGGCCTGTAGTGCAAAGATGAATATTGATTGTTGTTATAGGGATAAAATAATGATGATGGACTTTTGAATGTTAGAAGATAGTAGAACTCATTCTCTACATTACTCTTCTAATGGATTGTTGTTTCCGCTGCATTTGTTGATCTAAAATTTGTTGTCTATTATATTCTATCAGATTTTTCCCTGTTGAGGACTAATGATAATTTGTTGTATATTATCTTAGTCATAATATTCTTTACTGGGCTAGTTGAGCTCACCCTTTTTCCTTGTTGTTCCATTTTTCTTCTTAGGAGGTGAGAATATAGCAGGGACTAGCCGGGGTATGGAGTGATGATTGAAGATAGTTGTTTTAGTAGTCCTCACTATTTTGTAAAATAGTATTTCAATAAATGTATTGAGGACTTATTTGGGTATGGATATTGTCTAGAATACAATATTTGTATTTAAACTCAAAGTTTGTGTTGTCGTATTTTGCACGATAATTGTAATAATAAAGTTGTAGTTTTTTTCTGTACCATGTATTTTGGCGACTCAGAATGGGTGTTGTATACCTATTTTGGGGGCGTCACACCAGCTGTCTTCAATCATCAGAAGAAGACAACCAGCTATCCTCAATAATGCTCAATAATGCGCCACTCAACCGACAGTCCTCAATAATGCGCCACTCAACCGACAGTTTGTCTCATGCCATTTCACTTTCTACGGCTGAGATTTAAAGAAGAAAAGATAAGGACTATAGACCGACTCCACTACCAAGGACACCCGATCCTTTCTCATCTTCTTTCTTGTATAAATAGGGAGACCTCACCCTTTGTTGAGGCGGAACTTCTTTTGCATTATCTTTGTACTCTCTCTCTCTGGAAAATATATAATATATATAAAAAGTTTGAAGTTTAAAGATCTGCAAAGCTCTACTGTAAGTTTTAATTATTGCTTCCGTTAATTATTATGTTTCTTTGCTTGAGCTTTTAGATTATCATACTGAAAACAATAATCGTTATAGAACAGCATATCAAACTGCAACAAACAACCATAATCGTTCCTATTTTTTAGAACAGTTTAATAAATCTGAACAATATATTGTTTTGACTAAAAATGCTATACAGGAAGAAACCTGCCGGCTTATAGTTTTGGGAAGACCCCCAGATCAACAGTAATTTTATGAGATCATATATGTGATAATTTATTTGTTAGTATATTTTTAATATGCCTTCAAAATTTTATGCCATTGTATTAATTAAGTCAGATTAGGATTAATGCTTGATTAAGTGAAACGTCATCCAAGTCACGTTTTGAAACTTTGCCTTTAGCCGTGTAGTGGCGTAGTGGCTTTTATTTCCCATAAATCGTTGACAGACGTTCTTGATCAAACATCCGATACTATATCCCTTATTCATATTTTTGAAATCCAAAATAATTTTTAGGAAATGTAAAATATTAATAAAACCACTTACAGTCAAAAGCCTATAAATAGAATGACTTTATCTGGACCTAGTAGGTACTATTACCCCAGACCTACTCCTCAGGATATTCTGTATGAAGAAGACTTTCTTCATTCTCAAAAATCTTACCATGGAAAAACCATTTATGAATGGAATATCGATGGTAAGACAGAATATCAAATTTATGAGACCATTCATCATATCCTGATGTATGCAATAGTCTGTAAACAGAATGATAATACAGACCATCAGATCTATCATTTCTTAGTTAATGGTTTTACTGGAATTCTTAAAGGATGGTGGGATAATGTGCTTTCTGACAACCAAAGAACTGAAGTTCTTCAGTCCTATAAGAATGTTACCGACCCCATTACTAAAACTGAAACAAAAAGAGAAGATGCTTGCTATACTTTAGTTCATGCTATCATCCATCATTTTGTTGGACCAGGACATATGAATACCGATAGGAGTCGAGAACTCTTACAGAATCTCCGTTGTCCATCCTTAACCCATTTTAGATGGTATAAGGATGTCTTTTTAATGAAAGTCATGTAAAGATCAGATGCCAACAGTGAACACCGAAAAGCCAGATTTATTGATGGACTTCCTACCTTCTTTGCTGAAAAAGTCCGTAAAAAATTAAGAGATAAACATGATCGTATGAGCATCCCTTATGACCAGTATTCCTATGGCCATCTTTTTTCAGTAATTATTGAAAAAGGATTATCATTATGTAATGATATGAAACTTCAATAATTAATGAAAAAACAGAATCTTACTAAAAGACATGAAATAGGAGAATTTTGCGACCAATTCTCTTATGATACAAAATTACAGTATCCCCGTAAGTCTAAAAAACAGCAAAATTCTAGACCCTCTAGATCTTACCGAAAATGTTCTTCTAAGAAATCCCCTAAAAACAAAACCCCTGAAAAATCTTCTAAGAAAAGAAAGAGCAGTAGTAAAAAAGATAAATCTAAAATTCAATGTTACAAATGCGGAAAAATAGGACACTTTGCTAATAAATACAAATCAAAATTAAAACAAAAACTTAATGAAATGTCACTTGATGAGGATATCCAACAACAAATTCTTAATTGTTTGACTAGCAGCAACTCAGAACCAAGTTTAGATGATGATTTAGCCGAAATCTATTCTGAATCTGACAATAATTCTGATATTGAGCAATGTCAAACCTGTACAATTAATAATTTTAATATAACTACTGAAGCTAACTACTGGAAAGCTATCGTCGAAATGAATGGTTTAGATATTGGAAGCCCAAGTATCAATGTCTTAACTGACAATCAGAAATCACTTTTCGACCTAGCCGATCAAATTAAAGATATCCAGAGATCAAATTAAAATTTTTAGAAATCTGTTATAAAAATTAAAAAACAGAAGATACTCTTCCCATTGATCAGTATAGTATGCGAGAACTTATGAAACGTATACAAAACATTTCTACTACTGAAAAGCCTACAACTATTCAGGATCTTAAAGGAGAAATAAGCATTTTAAAATCTGAAATAAAACAATTACAGAATACTAATGTTATTATTTTCCAAGATCTTAATAATATTAAACAACAATAAAACCATAAACAAGATGATAATATAGATTCTTCCAAAGTTGAATCTTCTGATAAGCCAGAATCTTCTGAATAGTATTTAATGCTAATGAATCAAGTAGTTTTTCAGAAGTGGTATATTAGAATTACTTTTATTATCAAACCGGATTTTATTATAAAAGACGACATTGCCCTAGTTGATAGTGGTGCTGACATGAACTGTATTCAGGAAGGATTAATTCCTACCAAATACTTTCAGAAAACCACTCAATCTTTAACTAGTGCAAGTGGTAATACTATGAATATTAGATATAAAATCCCTGAAGCTTTAATCTGTAATCAAGGTTTATGTTTACCTACTTCTTTTGTTCTTATCCGTAATATGAATCAAAGTATCATCCTAGGCACCCTCTTCTTATGTCTTTTAATGCCTATTTCTAAAATTGATACTTTAGGAATTCATACCACTCTTAACAACAGATATATTGTTTTTAAATTCATAACAGAACCCTATACCAAAGAATTAAATCAAGTTAAAAATATGATTTATTCTAAAGAAAAACAGATAAATTTTATTCAAAAAGAAATAAAATTTCTTACTACAGAACAAAGAATTTTACAACCTTCTTTACAGGAAAAAATAAAATTAATCCATAAGACTCTTCAAGCTGAAATCTGCAGTGATGTCCCGAATGCTTTCTGGAATAGAAAGAAGCATATTATTTCTCTTCCTTATATCCCTAATTTTAATGAGAAAAATATTCCTACTATGTCTCAACCCAGTCAGATGAAGAAAGAATATTTACTCCTTTGTAAAACTAAAATTGAGTCTCTTCAACAGAAAAACTTAATTAAGCCGAGTACTTCTCCCTGGAGTTGTACAGTCTTCTATGTTAATAAAAATTTAGAAATTGAGTGTAGAACTCCACGTCTTGTTATCAATTATAAACCGCTTAATGAAGCCCTTCAATGGATTAGATATCCAATTCCGAATAAGAAGGACCTTCTTGACAGACTTCATGATGCCATTATTTTCTCTAAATTTGACATGAAATCAGGATTTTGGCAAATTCAAATTAGAGAACAGGAAACTTATAAAACTGCTTTTACAGTTCCTTTTGGTCACTATGAATGGAATGTTCTTCCATTTGGTGTAAAAAATGGACCTTCAGAATTTCAACATATCATGAATGATATTTTTAATCCTTTTACTGAATTTATTATTTGTTACATTGATGATGTCTTAATTTTCTCTTCATTAATTGAACAACACATTAAACATTTAAATATTTTTAAAAATGTTATCATAAAAAATGGTTTGGTAGTTTCTGCTCCTAAGATGAAACTTTTCCAAACAATAATCAGATTTTTTGGACATAATATTTCCATTGGAACTATTATTCTAATTGATAGATGTATTGTATTTGCATCTATTATCAGTATTATTATTACTGGAAGGTTGTCCAGACATCATATTGATCTGAGATGAGTCTGCGGTTGTGAGATTTAAATCTTTCATTTTATTCAAAAGATTATCAATGAATCCATTATCAGCTTTAAAAGATTTCATTTTGAAATTATTAACTTCTAAAGGTGGTTTAATGGTTCTGAGTCAAGAAACGATTTTTGAGGAACAACTTGACAATTATCATTAATATGATTTATTTGTTCTTCTATCCTGGTTAACTGTTTTCCTACAGTTTGAAGGAATAAATTAGTATAATTATTCTGTTTAGACAAGGGCAAGATGTCTTTTATTTTTATCTCTTCTTGTTGATGGGATACTTCAGAAATATCAACATATGGGTTAATAACTAAGGTTTTTAAATTTTCATTTCCTGAGCTAAGTTCAAGGGACTTAGGAGGGGGATGAATAGATTGAATAATATTACCACTCGTGGTAATCCAATCCTTTTGAATTCCAGTTAACACATTCAGTTGACTTTCAGTGTAAAAATCTGATTTTAAGACAAAATCATAATACCATTTAGCAAATGATAATATACATTGGTTACTACTCAGATAAGCATAATAATTATCTTTAATTTCTGCTAACTTATTATTATCATGATTTTTAAAATACCAATCTCTAAAATTCTGGTATTTATCCTGCATGAACTCCTGGTTTTAGTAATGGGGTCGGTAACATTCTTATTGGACTGAAGAACTTCAGTTCTTTGGTTGTTAGAAAGCACATTATCCCACTATACTTTAAGAATGCCAGTAAAACCATTAACTAAGAAACGACAGATCTGATGGTCTGTATTATCATTCTGTTTACAGACTGTTGCATACATCAGGATATGATGAATGGTCTCATAAATTTGATATTCTGTCTTACCATCGATATTCCATTCATAAATGGTTTTTCCATGGTAAGATTTTTGAGAATGAAGAAAGTCTTCTTCATACAGAATATCCTGAGGAGTAGGTCTGGGGTAATAGTACCTACTAGGTCCAGATAAAGCCATTCTATTTATAGGCTTTTGACTGTAAGTGGTTTTATTAATATTTTGCATTTCCTAAAAATTATTTTGGATTTCAAAAATATGAATAGGGGATATAGTATCGGAATCATCTTCATCATTATCAGTATTATTATTACTGGAAGGTTGTCCAGACATCATATTGATCTGAGATGAGGCTGCGGTTGTGAGATTTAAATCTTTCATTTTATTCAAAAGATTATCAATGAATTCATTATCAGCTTTAGAAGATTTCATTTTGAAATTATTAACTTCTAAAGGTGGTTTAATGGTTACATGTTGAAGATCGATTTTTTGAGGAACAACTTGACAATTATCATTAATATAATTTATTTGTTCTTCTATCCTGGTTAACTGTTTTCCTACAGTTTGAAGGAATAAATTAGTATAATTATTCTGTTTAGACAAGGGCAAGATGTCTTTTATTTTGACCTCTTCTTGTTGATGGGATACTTCAGAAATATCAACATACGGGTTAATAACTAAGGGTTTTAAATTTTTATTTCCTGAGCTAAGTTCAAGGGACTTAGGAGGGGGGATGAATAGATTGAATAATATTACCACTCGTGGTAATCCAATCCTTTTGAATTCCAGTTAACACATTCAGTTGACTTTTAGTGTAAAAATATGATTTTAAGACAAAATCATAATACCATTTAGCAAATGATAATATACACTGGTTACTACTCAGATAAGCATAATAATTAGCTTTAATTTCTGCTAACTTATTATTATCATGATTTTTAAAATACCAATCTCTAAAATTCTGGTATTTATCCTACATGAACTCCTGGTTTAAACATTGGTGAATTTTACTATTTGAAGAAAAATCCATTTAACACTCAAAATTCATATCACTAGTAGTTGGACTATAAGGTCTTCTGTTCTGAGGAGTAGCCTCATAAATACCATGAGGTATTTGATTTTCAGAAATATGAATTCCTCTAATTAAGTCTTCATTTTTAACAGACTCATTGCTGGGATTTTTAGACTCTTGATAAATAGATTCTAAAGGGTCAGACACAGATTGTCTAGATGATTCAGGAAAATCGATATTATAAGAGATATTACTAATAGATCGACTTCGGGTAAAAGGTCTTTGGAATTTTAAATAAACATTTCCATTACTGGTTTGGACAACATCTTCAATATTTTGTCTAATTATAGGTCTGGTAGGAACGACGTTTGTAATCTACCATTACTTTGGGAAAGTAATTTCTTCCCAAGGGATCATTCTGGGAATAACCACTTGACTACTAAAAAGATTAGTGTCTATAAGGACAATATGTCCTTGTTGGCTTTGCTTTCGGATATAAGGATTTAAAGTTGTTAAAACTTTAAGGTAAATACGGAATAATATGGCAAAAGAAGGGGATCTGGGTAAATACTCATAACCATGAGATATAATTCTCATTTCTAAAAATTTTGACAAATTATTATCAGTTAAGGCAACACTTAAATTCGGGTAGATATTGAAATATACTGGTCCATGAGAAAGGCTAGTTTCGATTGCTCCCATAAGAGAGACTTTCAAGTTAAGACACCTACCATCTCTAAGTGTGCACTGAATACTGGTATTTTGGCCAAGTAAAGTCAGGGTTTGAAAGCTACTTGGACAAGTCCTATATGAACATATTTATATTTTTGCAAAAAAGGGTATAAATCTTCAACATGCAATAAATATAAAATTTCATCATTATTCTCGTAAAGGAACAAAGATGTTCAAAGGTTTTAATAATTCTTCATTGATAAAATCAAAGGTTCCAATTTTGTAAATTGTTTCGGTTTGATTTTAGGAATAGATCCACTTATCTAAGGCTTCCTTAACATCCACGATAGGCTATAAGTTCGGCCAGCTCCAAGGTAGAAGCTGAGGCATTAGCTATGGTTGAAAAAGAGGTTGAAAAATCAGTCATTTTTTAAAGGTGATCATATATGCGTAATTTATAAGTAATATATTCATTAATATGTCAACAAACTAAACATGGCTTTGATACCAACTCTGACAGGATCGGATCGGACAGGATCAAGCACGTCTGTCAACGATTTACGAGAAATAAAAGCCACTACGCCACTACACGGCTAAAGGCAAAGTTTCAAAACGCGACTTGGATGACGTTCCACTTAATCAAGCATTAATCCTAATCTGACTTAATTAATACAATGACATGAAATTTTGAAGGCATATTAAAAATATACTAACAAATAAATTATCACATATATGATCTCATAAAATTACTGTTAATTTGGGGGTCTTCCCAAAACTATAAGCCGACAGGTTTCTTCCTGTATAGCGTTTTTAGTCAAAGCAATATATTGTTCAGATTTATTAAACTGTTCTAAAAAATAAGAACGATTATGGTTGTTTGTTGCAGTTTGATATGCCGTTCTATAACGATTACTATTTTCAGTATGATAATCTAAAAGCTCAAGCAAAGAAACATAATAGTTAACAGAAGCAATAATTAAAACTTACAGTAGAGCTTTGCAGATCTTTAAACTTCAAACTTTTTATATATATTAAATATTTTACAAAGAGAGAGAGAGAGTACAAAGAGAATGCAAAAGAAGTTTCGCCTCAACAAAGGGTGAGGTCTCCCTATTTATACAAGAAAGAAGATGATAAAGGATCTGGTGTCCTTAGTAGTGGAGTCGGTCTATAATCCTTATCTTTTTTTCTTTAAATCTCAGCCGTAGAAAGTGAAATGGCATGAGACAAACTGTCAGTTGAGTGGCGCATTATTGAGGACTATTGGTTGAGTGGCGCATTATTGAGCATTATTGAGGATAACTGGTTATCTTCTTCTGATGATTGAAGACAGCTGGCTTCTTCTTTTCTGATGGTGGAGACACTATAATTGTCCTTTTATGATCATTGAATATCTCTTCCGTAGTGGAGGATGGCTTTATGCTTTTCTTTTTCCTTTTTTGTCATGTTCCATCTTTTCAGAGATCATGGAAGTGAGAGAATCCCAAAAGCCTCCCATAGTAGGCTCCGGTTTTTGACTTTCTCCAGCTAAGACGCTGAACTGGTTGTCATCTTGTTCGGATCCTTCATTACTAACAGTTTTCATGGAAACATCATCCTGAACTAAGGATTGTAAGAATTGTGTTTTCATATAATCCATAGTTTTAACTAATAATTCAGTTTCAGTTAGGTTTAGAAACTTCTGTTTTAAATCTGTTTGAATTTTAACAAAAGGATTAACTGGTGTTTGAGGGATAACATCTAAACAGGTCTGAGTATAACTCTTTATGGTCTTAAGGAGTTCTTGTAGTGTCAGATTAAGTCCTTTATCCCACCACTTGGTAAAAAATACTCTTTTTAGGTGAGGGATTTTATTCTGATAATCACACTGGAAATCCCACTTCCAGATCCAAGGGATTCCGAAACGGATTATGAAATGGGCAAGTAATTTTAGCATAGATAGATCTTTGTTTACTGATATATGGGCATAAGTGTGAGACCCCGAATTTTATGAAATAAAAGTATTCAATTTTTTTATTTTGGTAAATGATTAAATTGATAAAAGGTTAAAGTTAAGGGTGATATGTGAAATTTTTTCAAAGTAAACAAGTTGTCAATAAATACCTGGTCACTATTCACTCTAGTATTATTCACTCGGGTATTCGAGACATTTTTTGTGTCGAAGTTACTATTCACGAGTTACTATTCACCGAAATTACTATTCACTTTAGTATTGTTCACTCGAGTATTTGGGATACTTTTTGTGTCGGAGTTACTATTCACGAGTTACTATTCACTGAAATTACTATTCACTCTAGTATTGTTCACTCGAGTATTTGGGACACTTTTTATGTCGGAGTTACTATTCACGGGTTACTATTCAGTGAAATTACTATTCACTCTAATATTGTTCACTCGAGTATTTGGGACACTTTTTGTGTCAGAGTTACTATTCACAAGTTACTATTTATGAGTTACTATTCACGAGTTACTATTCATGAGTTATTATTTATGAGTTACTATTCACGAGTTACTATTCATCCGATTACTATTCACTTTAGTATTGTTCATTCGGGTATTTGGGTACAATATTATTCCATGAGGAGATATGCTAATTTTTCAGACCGTTGGTTAAAGTTATAATAGTAAATCAATATGGATCGTTGGTTGAAGATATAATAGTGAATCAATATGGACCGCTGGTGGAAAGTTATAATAGTGAATCAATATGGATCGCTGGTTTAAAGTTTTAATAGTGAATCAGTATGGACCGTTGCTTTAAGTTTTAATATGGACCGTCCGTTTAAAAGTAAATCAATCTGGACCGTTCATGAATTAGTTACTATTCATTCCATTCTTCTATAAATAGAAGCTCATTCCTTCATTATTTCTTACGAATTCACTGAAACTCTAGAGAGAGAAAGCTATAGAGCAATAATTATAGAGAGAGAAACTATAGAGAGAAAGAAGAAAAGTATTCTGCTACTTCACTACTCTAGTATCCAACTTCTTTCTAAGGTAAGGGATATTATTATAATAAGGGGTGTTATTCTTTCTTATTCATGAAGAGAACTTCTGTTATTCCATTCTTTATTATTATGTTGGAATAACCTGTTTATGAGAAGTACCGCATACTTGGTGAAATTCTACTATAATTCCATTCTTTATTATTATGTTGGAATAACCTGTTTATGCGTGAAGTACCGCATACTTGGTGAAATTCTACTATTATTCCATTCTTTATTATTATGTTGGAATAACCTGTTTATGCGAAGTACCGCATACTTGGTGAAATTCTTCTATTATTTCATTCTTTATTATTATGTTGGAATAACCTGTTTATGCGAAGTACCACATACTTGGTGAAATTCTACTATTATTCCATTCTTTATTGTTATGTTGGAATAACTTGTTTATGCGAAGTACCGCATACATGGTGAAATTCTGTTATTATTTCGTTCTTTATTATTCTGTTGGAATATCCTGTCGGTGCGAATTTCGCCTGACCTGGTTCCATTTATTATTTTGTTAGAATAACCTGTATACGCGGATTATCGTATACCTGGTGAAGTCTGTTGTTATTCAATTCTTTATTATTTTGTTGGAATAACCTGTATACGCGGATTACCGTATACTTGGTGATTTCTGTTGTTATTCCATTATTTATTATTCTGTTAGAATATCCTGTCTTTGTGTTTTACACCGGACCTGGTTCCGTCTTTATTATTCTGTTGGAATAACCTGTCTATGCGAAGTACCGCATGCATGATGATTTCCGTTGTTATTCCATTCTTTATTATACTATTGGTTATTGGTTTTACAGTTGTATGTCTTTGGCCTGTAGTGCAAAGATGATATGTTGTTGAATATCTGTGACGCTCCCTAATCCGGGTTACCTGACTCCCGAGTTTGGTGCTCACGATCCACACTATAAATAACATCTAACTACCCATTCAATTATGAATAGACATATAAACCATATTAACTGATATAGTTAATACATTCGTCCCAGGTTATCTAACCTTTATATTACAAACATACCCTTTAGATATACAAAAAGGGTTTACAAATACAACATTATAATAATGTTAAGCATAGCTATTACAGCGTAACACCTTTGTCTTTGGTCTTCACAGCAACTCCCGACACTGCATCCCTAGCTGAAATGTTTTATTTAGCAAGGGTGAGCAACAAATTTGCCCCGCAAGTTAAGATGTACAATAAATGTATCAGAATCAAAATAACAAACTATCTAATTCGATAGAATGACTATAAAGTTCGGGGAACTTTGAAATAGCTGAACAATTTGTTCTTCTCTGACTAATCTTCTCACAACTTATGCAACAAATTAACAAAAGTATACAATGCTTTCAAAGTTTATACGATATTCTAATGAATATTTAAGAATCAATTCTACACAATAGGAAAATGGAATATTTTCCAGATTTATGCTGAGTGGTCACACTAGACCTAGAACTTTTCTACTAGAGTAGATATTAAAGATTTACTTTGATATGCACACAAGAACTTTTTTACTAGAGTATATATCAAAGATTTATTTTGATATGTACCCAAGAACTTTTCTGCTAGAGTAGATATCAAAGATTTACTTTGATATGTACACAGGTGTATCAGATAACCATAATGATTAAATCATACTCCTCTGCAAGTATAACAAGTGATAAGCTTTATTATACCCTATATTATGCATAATACTTAAACATAGTGCACAATAGTCGAATTCACGACCAATAAAATGTTCCCTTTATATAAAAGGTTGTCCTTCTCAGCCTCAGAATCAAGATTTTGATTTAACAACGAAATGCTGTGATTTCAAATTCTAATTATTTATCCTCTCTTTTCTTCTCGAACCTATCAGGTTTTAACAAATGTTCGTCTTGCCAGAACAAATGGGCTAAGACATTTTTCAACACGACTTAATAATAGACAGAAATTATCTGTATTATTTACAATCAATAATAACTCCTACGTATATGAATTACCAATAGTAGATATTCTACAAGTATATTCTCATAATCAATAATTTAATTTGAATTAATAAGCATGCACTAACTGCGAATAATCAACAATAAATCCATGGACGTGGTATAATTAGCAATAATTAACCACCATAATAATTGAATGAATATAACTCAAGGTTGAGTTAGGGAACTTGCCTCTTCAGCGGATTACAGCTACACAATATACTTACCTGCTTTCGAAAGACCTATATCCAATAATATCTGTAAGACCCCGAATTTTTTTTTAAATAAATGGAATTTCCATTATTTATTATGTTGAAATAGTAAGGGTTGATTTGATTAATGTGGAAATTTATGGGTAAAATGCGCAAATATTTTAAATAAGCATGTGGTTATAAAATATTCATTGTTGTCGGGGAATATTCATTTGGTCGTGGAATATTCGTACTATCGGGGAATATTCGTACGACGGCGCAACCTTGTGTGGGCCCCATAACGGAAAGCGATTGGATGAAGAAAACGACAAATATAAGTTGTTTAAAAATAACGGCGTAGTTGTTACCGTTAACATTGTTGGAATACCCGGTGGTTAAAAACACGAATACACACAAGAAGATTTACAGTATTGCACCAATTATTGAAGGCACTACTCAATAATGGTTATAGTAATTCTTGTTCAAGATTTTATTTTATTGATTCAATAATTGTTTGCGTTGATATTTTATATTCTTTGTTGTTTCAATAATTGTCATTACACATATTTTCCATTATCGAGACAATAATTCATATTATCTCGAATAATATTATTAGATAACATTATTGACAATGTCTAGAAAGTTCGCATCAAGGAGAGGTTTGGTCATCTAATCATGCTACGCAAGTAAGGAAAGATCCTTATTGGAAAGCCCCTCTATCTTCGGGAACCGCTAGTTGTCAATAATGTGATTCTCGTAATATTATTTATGAATAATTAATTATTGATTTATATGATGAGGAAAATATTGATTTTATGAGGATATAGATGGAGAAAATTTTAATGTGACAATTGTTGAAAATTAATATTTTATCTTTTTACGATAAAATAATTCATTTAAATATATTATTTTAATAATATATTAATGATGATATTTTTACAATGAATGTGGGATATATGAGTATATGAGGAGGAAGAGTATTTTGTGGCATTAAATGTTTAACACATGTTTTTTGTGTGTTGGTGGACACAATTATTCGAATAGAAATTTGATTATGCTTTGTAAAATCGCCCATTTGTGGATTTCGGTCAATTTTTGTTTGGAATTTGGAAAAACTTTCTTCCGCAAAGTTGTAGAGAATTGAATTTCCTATAAAAAGTCGCGTGATTCGAATTTTCTGATAAAAGGACTATTTATTATGAATTATTGAAGTTCCAAAGTTCTGAAATAATTAATTTTTAGGAGTTTTAGTTAATTATTTTGAGAAAAACGTTTTTTGCAACTAAGTTGGCCTCACATGTGATTCAAATGGGCTGAGATCAGTTGTCTAAGGTGGGCTAAGGAAAATGTGAAAAATATTTTAATATTATATTCAATTTTTTACTTTGGTGTTCTAAGCATTTTCCTATAAATAGGGTGCTTAGGTTAGAATTGAAAATCACACCAGAAACTGAAGTTTCTCTCTATTTCGCTCTAGATATATTGAGCGTATTCTTGTGAGTATACTTTGAGTGTTGTTATACGGTGCAAGTTCCCTTCAGCACTGTATCCAGTTTTTCAGTTAGAAGTACCGTCTTTGTGAAGTAAGGGATATTATTATTAAAATGATATTATTTCTTTCAATATCATTATGCCGAAGTATTGATATGGACTTTTAATCAAATTTGGAACTTTTTGTGTCGGAGTTACTATTCACGTATACTAAGACTTATTCACGATATGACATTATTCATGAATACGGACGACTTTATTCACGAGAAAAATAAAATTTTTCCTTTTTGTCCAAAATATCTATTGTGGATACTAGCTTTGATTGTATCCATGTTTTGATCATTCTTGAATTTTACACCACTATGATTATTTATGAGGTATTTTTGGACATGAAATAGCTGAAATACGAATCCTTAATACTTGTTCTTTTGTTTCACTGGATTCGTTTTCTTTAAAATATTTTTCATCATCCTCAGTCCTAAATGATGATATTACTGAATATCTTTGGCCTGTAGTGCAAAGATGAATGATTTCTTGATGAATATCTTTGGGCCGTAGTGCAAAGATGAACAGGTGTTTAGATGAACATGACCGACTGATGAATATCTTTGGCCGGTAGTGTAAAGATGAATATTTGATTCAAGATGAATATTGATTAATGTTACAGGGATAAAATAATGATGATGGACTGTTAAATTCATAGATATTAGTAGATTTCATCCTCTACGTAACTCTTCTATGAATTAATATTTTTCGCTGCGAATATTGCTCTAAAACTTGTTGTTTAATGCATTCTCTCAGATTTTTTTCCCTGTTGAAGACTAACGATAATTTGTTGTATATTATCATAGTCATAATATCTTTTACTGGGCTAGTTGAGCTCACCCTTTTCCTTTTTGTTCCATTTTTCTTCTCAGGAGGCGAGAATGTAGCGAGAACTAGTCGGGGTATGGAATGAAGGTTCTAGAGAGAGTTGTTTAGTTGTCCTCACCATTTTTGTAAAATAATGTATCAATAAATGTGATGAGGATTTATTTGGGTATAGATATTGTCTAGAAGATAATATTTTTATTCAAACTCACAGTTTTACTGTTGTAATAATAAAGTTGTAGTTGTTTCTGTACCATGTATTGACAACTCAGAATGGGTGATGTATACCTATTTTGGGGGCGTCACAGTTGGTATCGAGCTTAGGGATATGATCTCTGGCGGAGATCGGGAATAGAAATAGGAGGGAGAGACGAGTAAATCCTTCGCTAGTGTGTCCTACTAAGCTTATTTGTTAGTTAGTCAAGATATAGGGATATTATGTGATATATTGATTTTCTTAATTAACCCTTGTTTTATGACAAGATTTGAGAATGTCGTTGAGAATATTAATAGTGGAAATGAGACCAGTGGAGACGCCTTTGCACTCACCAACGAGGAGAACGTGCAATACAGTCGGGCAATGTTCCTCCCGTGAACAACACCTTGAAAGGTGATGAACGAGGGATGTTTAGAAGCTTTTGTAGTTCATGCAAAATCGACGAGGAGACTCGTGTTCAAAATACAGGAGGAAATGATAGCAATTGCGGGTTGTCACAACCAAGCAGTTCAAAGAGTTGGGACCACCAGAATTTAAGGGAAAGCCGAATCCGATCATGGCAGAAACATGGGTCAAGAAAATTACCAAGATATTCGATGTCTTGGGATGCACGGAGGAACAGAAGGTTCCATTCGCCACTTTTATGTTCCGTGGCGAGGCAGACTACTGGTGGGAGTCTGTAAAACGGACCCAACCTGCCACACTTAGCATGTCTTGGGAAACGTTTTAGAAACTTTTCAACGAAAAATACTTTCCTGAAAGTGTTCGTCATATGAAGAAAGTTGAGTTTATTAAACTGGAGCAGAATAACATGACGGTGTCCCAGTACGAGGCGAAGTTTGCGGAGTTATCCAAGTTTGCACCTCATTTAATGGAGAATGAGGAACGTATGACGTGGATGTTTCTGAGAGGTTTGAAACCCAAGACACGTCAAGATCTCATTTCTCATAAATTTTCTCTATTGAGGATGTTAAAGCAGGCTCAATTATTAGAGTGAGATAACGAGTACGGTCAATCGAGGGACCACAACCAGGATCATACCGGGGATAGCAGTCAACAAAACAACGATAACCAGCAGAGACAGAAAAAGACGGACAAAAATGGTAACCACTTTGGTGGTAATCATGGACATGAAAATAGAAGAAGCGAGTCAGGAGGAGATTTAAAAGAGGAGATTTAACCACGACTATGTAAAGACGATAGTTCCTAAGAAAGAATCGGGTTCTAAGGGAGGAGAAACGACCACCACCATTATATGCTATAAATGCGGGAAAGAGGGACATATCACCAAACCGCCCACAATATTTCAAGGTATGCTATAATTATGGAAAGGAAGGACATATCACTCGAGATTGACAAGAAAGCAAAACCTAGTTCAATGGGACGATGACTCAAAAGACTATCCTAGAAAAGTCAAAGTCAACGGTTCTCGGAAGAGCGTTTGTTGTGGATTTGGTCAAAATGCGAGGAACCCAAACGAGGTGATCATGGGTAAGCTTATTTATAAATTCTTGCGAAGTTTATACCTTACTTGATATCTGTAGGTGCTACCCATTCATTTATCTCTCCGCTGCTCAACGCGTTTAAACTTGACTCAGGAGAAATTAGACTTTGACCTATCTCTGTGGAAACTCCGTTAGGAGAAACTTTCATCACATCCACTGTTTATAAATCTTGTTTGATTCAAGTTGGCACCATCACCTTACCTGTTGACCTTATCTCTTTAAAGATACTTGCTTTTGATGTGATTTTAGGGATTGATTGTTTTCGTAAGGTTGTTAGTTTTCATATTCCTAACCAACATGTTGTACGAATTCAAGCAACTAAACCATTAAAATCAATCACCATCATATCTAATCATAAAGCTATTCGTTTATTGAAGAAACGGATGTCAAGCTTTCATAGCTCATGTTATGGATTTGAATAAAGACACGTCGATTTAAATAATATTCTGTTGTTATTGACTTTTCCGACCTATTTTCGAAGAACTTTCCGGTCACCCCTAACGTGAAGTTGAATTTTTATTGATCTTGAACACGTATCAAGCCCATTTCTAAAACCCCTATCGAATGGCTCCTATTGAACTTCGGGAGTTAAAGGTACAACTACAAGAGTCTGTTGGACATCGGTTTCATTCGTCTTTAAGTACATCTCCTCGGGGTGTTCTGCTTATTATTAAGAAGAAGAAAGATGGGAGTATGCGACTTTGTATTGACTATCGAGAATTGAACCATGTCACCATCAAGAATAAGTATCCTCTACCTCGTATTGATGACTGTTTGACCGATTGCAAGGAGCACAATTTTTCAAAGATCGATCTTAGATTCGGATATCATCACCAAGATTAGAGGCGAGGATATTCCAAAGAGCGCCTTGAGATCTCGATGCGGGCATTATGAATTCTTAGTCATGTCTTTCAGATTGACTAATGCTCCTGCGGCTTTCATGAATATGATGAACCGAGTATTCAAGGAATATTTGGATCAATTCGTTGTTGTCTTTATTGATGACATCCTCGTATATTCCAAAAGCCGTGAAGATCATGAGCACCATTTGAAGCTGGTACTTCAAAGGCTTCGTGAAAACAAGCTTTATGCCAAGTTGAAGAAATGCGAGTTCTGGCTTGAGGAAGTAGCATTCCTTGGGCACGTGGTGTCGAAACATGGAGTATCTGTTGATCCGGCGAAGATTGAAGCAATACAAAGTTGGGAGCAAACAGCAAAAGTCGATCAAGTATCGTAGCTTTTGGGCTTATGGTTATTATCGGAGATTCGTGGAAGGTTTTTCGAATCGCTACTCCATTAACCCAACTAACTCGGAAGGATACAAAATTCGTTTGGAGCGAAGAATGCGAGAAGAGTTTCCAAGAGCTTAAGAGAAGACTCATTTTAAGACTTTTTTCTAACAATACCATCCGTACGGATGGATTTGTTATCTACAATGATGCTTGTGCAAAGGGTTAGAATGTGTTCTCATGCAACGTGGGAAAGTCATAGTTTATGCCTCGCGACAACTCAAAGAGTATGAGAGGAATTATCCTACTCATGATCTAGAGTTTGTGTGATCGTTTTCGCTTAAAGATCTGGAGGCACTATCTATATGGGGAGAAAGTGGAGATATATTCGCACCATAAAAGCCTCAAATATTTCTTCACGCAAAAAGAACTCAACATGCGGTAACGACATTGGCTCGAGTTGTTGAAAGATTACGACCACACTATTCAATACCATCCTGGAAAAGCGAACGTGGTAGCTGAAGTGTTGAGTAGAAGATCGTATACGAATATGAGTGCGATATTATCAAAACCCATTTCGTATAACTTACAATCGATAGAGGTAGATTTAAAAACTCTAGGGACCCACGTGATGATATACGGGTATAATCGACTTTAATCGATAAAGTTAAAGTTGTTTAAGCTACACACCGAAGCTGATGAATTTGAAGAAGGAGGTGCAAGAAGTTGTTATTTCAAAAGTGAGAATCAGTGATGTGAGGAAAGCTCAAACCCTCGATTTATTAATCCATTTGAAATTCTCGATCGAGTAGGAACTGTGGCCTATAGACTCATTTTACCGCCAAGTATGATGCGTGTTCATAACGTTTTTCGTGTATCGATGTTACGTAAATATGTGGATGACCCAAACCACATTATTGAGTTAGAACCAGACGAGATAGCAGAAGATTTAACGTATGAGGAGGTACCTGTCAAGATCTTGGATGGGAAGGAGCATGTCCTACGCACGAAGATCATACCACAAGTTAAAGTTTTGTGGAGAAACCATGCTATAGAGGAAATGACCTGGGAGTTAGAAACGAAAATGAAAGCGAGGTATCCTCATCTTTTCAAAACACCAGGTACGTACGTCAATTTCGAGGATGAAATTTCATAAGGAGGGGAGGTTGTAAGACCCCGATTTTTTTTTTAAATAAATGGAATCTCCTTTATTTATTATGTTGAAATAGTAAGGGTTGATTTGATTAATGTGGAAAGTTATGGGTAAAATGCTAAATATTTTAAATAAGCATGTGGTTATAAAATATTCATTGTTGTGCGGGAATATTCGTTTAGTCGTGGAATATTAAATCGTCGGAGAATATTAAATACGATGCCGCAAGAACCTTGTGTGGGCCCCATAACTGGAAAAGCGATTGGATGAAAAAAGCGACAAATATAAGTTGTTTAAAAATAATCTACAGAAGTTGTTATTCTGTATTAACTTTGTTGGAATACGTGGTTAAAACACGATGTATATGCACAAGAAGATGCGGCATTGCACCAATTATCAAGGCACTACTCAATAATGGTTACGATAATTCTTCGCTCAAATATTTTATTTTATTGATTCAATAATTCTTTGCGTTGATATTTTATATATGTTGTTGTTTCAATAATTGTCATTTAAGTATTTTCCATTATAAGAGCAATAATTCATATTATCCTGAATAATATTATTAGATAACATTATTGACAATGTCTAGAAAGTTACGCTCAAGGAGAGGTTTGGTCATCTAATCAAGGCCGCCAGTAAGGAGAGATCCTTATTGGAAAGCCCTCTATCTTGGGAACTGCCTGGTTGTCAATAATGTGATTCTATAATATTATTTATGAATAATTAATTATTGATTTATATGATGAGGAAAATATTGATTTTATGAGGATATAGATGGAGAAAATTTTTAATGTGACAATTGTTGAAAATTAATATTTTATCTTTTTCTGATAAAATAATTCATTTAAATATATTATTTTAATAATATATTAATGATGATATTTTTACAATGAATGTGGGATATATGAGTATATGAGGAAGAAGAGTATTTTTGTGGCATTAAATGTTTAACACATGTTTTGTGTGTTGGTGGATACAATTATTGACCGAAATTTGATTATAGCCTGTAAAATCGCCCATTTGTGGATTTCGGTCAATTTATGTTTGGAATTTGGAAAAACTTTCTTCTGCAAAGTTGTAGAGAATTGAATTTCCTATAAAAAGTCGCGTGATTCGAATTTTCTGATAAAAGGGCTATTTATTATGAATTATTGAAGTTCCAAAGTTCTGAAATAATTAATTTTTGGGAGTTTTAGTTAATTATTTTGAGAAAAACGTTTTTTGCAACTAAGTTGGCCTCACATGTGATTCAAATGGGCTGAGATCAGTTGTCTAAGGTGGGCTAAGGAAAATGTGAAAAATATATTAATATTATATTTAATTTTCTACTTTGGTGTTCTAAGCATTTTCCTATAAATAGGGTGCTTAGGTTAGAATTGAAAATCACACCAGAAACTGAAGTTTCTCTCTATTTCGCTCTCGATATATTGAGCGTTTTCTTGTGAGTATACTTTGAGTGTTGTTATACGGTGCAAGTTCCCTTCAGCACTGTATCCAGTTTTTCAGTTAGAAGTACCGTCTTTGTGAGGTAAGGGATATTATTATTAAAATGATATTATTTCTTTCAATATCATTATGCCGAAGTATTGATATGGACTTTTAATCAAATTTGGAACTTTTTGTGTTTTAGGAGTTATTATTCACGATGTCTCAAGACTATTCACGATATAACACTATTCATGAATACGGCACTATTCACAAAAAAAATAAAATTTTTCTTTTTCGTCCAAAATATCTATTGTGGATACTATCTTTGATTGTATCCATGTTTTGATCATTCTTGAATTTTACACCACTATGATTATTTATGAGGTATTTTTAGACATGAAATAGTCAAATACGAATCCTTAATACTTGTTCTTTTGTTTCACTGGATTCGTTTTCTTTAAAATATTTTTCATCATCCTCAGCCCTAAATGATGATATTACTCAATATCTTTGGCCTGTAGTGCAAAGATGAATGATTTCTTGATGAATATCTTTGGTAGTAGTAAAAGATGAACAGTGTTTAGATGAACACTGACCGATGATGAATATCTTTGGCCGGTAGTGCAAAGATGAATATTTGATTCAAGATGAATATTAATTGATGTTACAGGGATAAAATAATGATGATGGACTGTTAAATTCATAGATATTAGTAGATTTCATCCTCTACGTAACTCTTTTATGAATTAATATTTTTCGCTGCGAATATTGCTCTAAAACTTGTTGTTTATTGTATTCTCTCAGATTTTTTTCCCTGTTGAAGACTAACGATAATTTGTTGTATATTATCTTAGTCATAATATTCTTTCTTTGGGCTAGTGAGAGCTCACCTTTTCCTTTTTGTTCCATTTTTCTTCTCGGGAGGTGAGAATGTATGCGAAGTACTAGTCTGGGTATGGAATGAAGGTTCTAGAGAGTTGTTTAGTAGTCCTCACCATTTTGTAAAATAATGTATCAATAAATGTGATGAGGATTTATTTGGGTATAGATATTGTCTAGAAGATAATATTTGTATTCAAACTCACGATTTCTTGTTGTAATAATAAAGTTGTAGTTGTTTCTGTACCATGTATTGACAACTCAGAATGGGTGATGTATACCTATTTTGGGGGCGTCACAATATCAGTCTCACAATTAGCACAAACATTTATAACACACAATATTGTAATTCACAGTCAAAACTTCTCCTAGGCACATTACCACATAGCCACATCAGTGTTTATAACCTATATAAACACATAACAAGTTTAACTATTTCGGTCTGGTTGGACTTCGGTCCATTCTCGGTGTTCTGGTCACCCAATCCGACAACTAACACAGTTATCTGTCAATTACACTTGGTTTCTAAGCTTCAATATTAATTCAGATAAGTCAATTATCAATAATAATATTTTTCGGAAGCTTTTAATAATTATCAAGCAATTATTATAACTTATAATAATTATTTTTCAAATATCAGAATCATTTTTAAATGATTTAATTATCAATTAATCGCATCATTATTAATATTTAATAATATCAAAATATTAATAACATATTTGTCAAAATATTAAAGTTATTATTAATAACTTAAAATATTTTAAATCATCAATATTCTACTTAAATGATTTTTAAAGTAATAAAATTATTTTAAATCATCACCATTAATATTAAAATATTAATAAAATTATCATCTAAATATTAAAAGTTATTAAATATAACTTCAAATATTTTTAAATTATTTTCTCATTTCTAAATGATTTTTAATTTAATAAAACCATTTTAATTAATTTATTTAATATAACAATTAAATAAATCCAATATCATTAATATTAATGAGAATTCTCCAAAAATATCGAAAATTTTATTTTATAATTTAAAATATTTTCTAACACTTTATTCTTAATTAAAATGATTTTTAAATCATTAAAATCATTTTTATCTTATTTTTTAATTGAATAATTAAATAAATCTAATATCATTAATATAAAATTATTAATGAAAATTCTCCAAAAATATTAAAAGTTACATATTATAACTCAAAATATTTTTAAATACATTATTCTTATTTAAAATGAATTTTCATAATATTAAATCATTTTTCCTAATTTATTTAATATACTAATTAAATATCATTAATATTTAAATTAATATAAATATTAATAAAAATATCCCAATCGGGTCGAAATTATTTTTCATAATTTAAAATAATTTTTAAAATCATTTTTGGTAATTTTATAATTTATTTCTTATTTTTAATTATTTTCCTAAAAAGCAGAAAATAAAACTAATTAAACCGTCGCTAAAGCCTACAAATGACACTTATCTGTCGTCGCTTAGGTGTTCTTGGCCTCAAGAACAACCGACAAGACCGATTTCATTGTTGCTTTCGTTTGTAGGCCTTAAATCTTGCATAAAATGGTTTTTGGGTTATCTAAAACTTTGATATTGTAGTATTAATGTAACACTACAATATCTAACCAACAATTCGGTAAACAACATCACAAAAAGGAGATCAAAGCCTCCAAAGTTCTTTGTCAGACAATTACGGGTTTTCGGGCTTAAAGCAGTTTCAAGTTGCCATATTCAAGCTTAATTTAATCTATGTCCTATTCTTGGTTTATGGTTCACTAATTTGAAACATGTATTGCTAGTGTCAAGGTACATTAATAAAGCAAAAATCGATTATCATCAATAGAATCAACATGAAACACACGGTCAAAGTATGTCGAAACTTAGTTCATAAGTTTTCTCGAATTTTAAAAGCAGAATCATCTTGGGATGGTCTACTTTGACCATCCACTACATCCGATCATTTGATTTTCTTATGGGATCTAAACACATGGATTTAAATAACATATAATAGGCTATAAACCTAAGCTATAAATAAAAACATCAAAAAACCAAAACCATGACATCGAAGTTTGTTAAAAAGGTTTGTCGACTGTTTTTACCTTTCGGGTCATTTGAATTTTGTTTCGATTGGCCCTGGTCAATGAGATTCGACAGTTAATAACTCTTGATCTAGACATCATTTAGCTGTACTACCACTTGCAGATTAAAGCCTACATACCAGGCTACAAATTCAATACTTGAAACAACAAAAATTATAAACACATAACAATCTACAGCGTCTGACATAATAATTGAATGAATATACAATAAATCCCTGGACGTGGTATAATTAGCAATAATTAACCACCATAATAATTGAATGAATATAACTCAAGGTTGAGTTAGGGAACTTGCCTCTTTCGCTGATTACAGCTACACAATATACTTATATGTTTTCGAAAGACCTATATCCAATAATATCGGTCTCACAATCAGCACAAACATTTATAACACACAATACTGTAATTCACAGTCAAAACTTCTCCTAGGCACATTACCACATAGTCACATCAGTGTTTATAACCTATATAAACACATAACAAGTCTAACTATTTCGGTCTGGTTGGACTTCGGTCCATTCTCGGTGTTCTGGTCACCCAATCCGACAACTAACATAGTTATCTGTCAATCACACTTGGTCTCTAAGCTTCAATATTAATTCAGATAAGTCAAGTATCAATAATAATATTTTTGGGAAGCTTATAATAATTATCAAGCAATTATTATAATTTATAATAATTTTTCAAATATCAGAATCATTTTTAAATGATTTGATTATCAATTAATCGCATCATTATTAATATTTAATAATATCAAAATATTAATAACATATTTGTCAAAATATTAAAGTTATTATTAATAACTTAAAATATTTTAAATCATCAATATTCTACTTAAATGATTTTTAAAGTAATAAAATTATTTTAAATCATCACCATTAATATTAAAATATTAATGAAATTATCATCTAAATATTAAAAGTCATTAAATATAACTTAAAATATTTTAAAATTATTTTTCTCATTTCTAAATGATTTTTAATTTAATAAAACCATTTTTAATTAATTTATTTAATATAACAATTAAATAAATCCAATATCATTAATATTAATTTATTAATGAGAATTCTCCAAAAATATCGAAAATTATATTTTATAATTTAAAATATTTTCTAACACTTTATTCTTAATTAAAACGATTTTAAATCATTAAAATCATTTTTATCTTATTTATATAATTGAATAATTAAATAAATCTAATATCATTAATATAAAATTATTAATGAAAATTCTCCAAAAATATTAAAAGTTACATTTTATAACTCAAAATATTTTTAAATACATTATTCTTATTTAAAATGAATTTTCATAATATGAAATTATTTTTCTCTAATTTATTTAATATACTAATTAAATATCATTAATATTTAAATAAATATAAATATTAATGAAAAATATCCCAATTGGTCAGAAATTATTTTTCATAATTTAAAATAATTTTTAAAATCATTTTTGGTAATTTTTAAAATTTATTTCTTATTTTTAATTATTTTCTAGAAAAACAGAAAATAAAACTAATTAAACCGTCGCTAAAGCCTACAACGACACTTATCTGTCGTCTTAGGTGTTCTTGGCCTCAAGAACACTGACAAGACCAGTTTCATGGTGGCTCGTTTGACCGGGCTTAAATCTTAGAAAATATGGTTTCTGGGTTATCTAAAACTTTGATATTGTAGTATTAATTTAACACTACAATATATAACCACCAATTTGGTCAAAAAACATCAAAACAAGGAGATCAAAGCCTCCAAAGTCGCTGTCAGGACAATTCTGGGTTTTCTGGGCTAAAACAGTTTCATGTTGCCATATTCAAGCTTAATTTAATCTATGTCCTGTTCTTGGTTTATGTGCTTTGATAGCTGAAACATTTATTCTAGTGTCAAGGTACATTAATAAAGCAGAAAATCAGATTATCATCAACCGAATCAACATGTAACATACGGTCAAAGTATGTCAGAAACTTAGTTCATAAGTTTTCTGGAATTACCAGAAAACAGGAAATCATGCCGGATGGTCTACTTTGACCATCCACTACATCCGATCATTTGATTTTTATGGGATATAAACACATGTATTTAAAGAAAATATAACAGGATATAAATTTGTTACAATAAAAACATAAAAAAAACCAAAACCTGTCAGATACGAGCTGTTAAAAAGGCTGTCAGACGGGTTTTACGTTTCTGGGCTGCCCAGAATTTTGCTCGGTTAAGCCCGGTCAACGGGTTTTGACCGTTGATAACTCCTGATCTAGACATCATTTAGCTGTACTACCACTTGAAGATTAAAGCCTACATACTAGGCTACAAATCCAATACTTGAAAAAACAAAAATTATAAACACATAACGATATAGAGCGTCTGACATTTGCTTGTCAGACGACTTTTTGACTCAAGAAAAGATTTTGAAAACATGCATTTTTATCCACTTTAATGATATGGATCCATCATGGATCATCATATAACAACTAAAAACATCTTATTACATAAGATTAAACTCTAAAACACAAAATTTACCTAAGCAACATGGATCAAAATAAAAAATTTCGGTTATACCTTCAAGCTTTGATTCTTGATCTTAACCCTCCAATTTGTTTATGGTTGATCTAGGGAAGGTATTTGGAACAGATATGCTTGTAATTTTCAGAGGTTGAGAGAGAATGAGAGTTGGTGAGAGCTTGTGTACAAAATAATCCAATTACTAGACTTTCTTTCTCTAAATCCATTTATAATGCTTTGATTCAATGAACTTGCTAGCATATGTGTCAAAACGTGGTTGATATGGCTGAGATAAATGTCTCATAAGTCAATATAGTAGGTTACCAACTAAAGTTATAGCCAAAATTGCAAGTTAGCTTACTAAAATAATAAAAAGGGTATTATGGTCATTTGTAAAATACAATTAAATGATATTCTTGACATTCTCCAAACCCTTAGGGTTTAACCCTAAGGTCCTAACCTTTAGGTTTTAAAAATTCTAGTTCCCAAAATTTTCAAATTTAGAGTTTAATTAGAAAAATAAAATTTCAAAAATATAATTAGGGTTTCTCGGCTATCGATTAGGGTTTTTAACTGTACAATTGATTTTCTAAATCTGAGATTAGGGTTACTAATCCCTTATTAGGGTTTATTAATATTAAACCTTATCCAGCCAAACATTGGTCAATTTTTCTATACAGTCCTAACACATAATCAACAGTACAATTATTTTAATTGTATTTTCTATCGAATCTCTATCCGAAAATTAGGGTTAGGGTTTCTAAAGTTGTTAAGCACAACTCTACTCTATTTTCTTAGTCAATACTTAATTTCTCGAGACACGTATCACAGATACACAATACAATGTTAACAGTTAATGTCAATATTAAATAAATAAAAAATTTATTCGTAAATTTTGGATTACTCGAAATCCCGGGTTATTACAATATCTTTGGCCTGTAGTGCAAAGATGATCTGTTGTTTGATAACTTTGACCCTTAGTGCGAAGATGGACAGGTGTATGACATGATCATGACCACTAGTGATACTAACGAATATCCTTGGTCGTAGTGCATGGATAATTCAATGATGTGATTGGCAGGATCATGACCATAAGTTAACTGTTGAATGTCTTTGGCCGTAGTGCACTGACAGGCAATTGATTGGTATGATCATGACCATTGATTTTATAGTTGAATATCTTTGGCCCGAAGTGAAAAGATAGACAACTGATTGGTATGATCATTGTTATTACATTTGAATATCTTCAACCTTGGGGTAAGGATATTGAGTAAACGTTCTATTAAGCCTTTGTGGCAAGAAGGAACTATTAATTCACATTATTATAAATACGAATTGTGAATTTTACTAACATCTTTGGTGGTTCAGGTGAAGACAAGTGTTGAAAGTTCTATTTATCTTAAGTATAACAAAGAACTGTTGATGAGTATTACAGGAATAAAATATCAACGATGGGCTTTTAATCTAAAGGAGATAGTAGTCATTATGTTCTACTTGACTCTTCTGAGGAATTGTTTATTCCGCTGCAATTATGGTTGAAAAGTTTTATTATCTACCATATATTCTAAATCTCTGATTTATTCTGATAAAGGCTGTTGATAAATTAATTATCTTTAGTTATGATATTCTTTACTGGGCTAGTTATGCTCACCCTTTTGCTTCACAATTCCTTTCAGGTAATAAGAGTGTAGCTAGGTCGAGCGGGAATAACAGGGAAATAGTGGGATGGTCCGAGACTGTCGAAGTTTCTCAATACATTATAAAATGGCATGACATGCAACAGATAATTGTATTGAGGACATAAGATGTGTGTGTCGTATTTTATACGTCATTTAATAATTAATTTTGTCGAACAACAATAGGGTGATGAGAACTCGACTTTGAAAGCGTCAAAAATGCACCTCATTAGAATGAATATGATAGTAATCTTCTCGTTCTTCTTTGGGGTCTTGAAATATTTGTTGTTGTATTTTATATGGCATTGTAACAATTTGAGTTTGGATACTGTCTACGAGATAATATTGTATTAAAATTCACGATTAATCGTTGTCGCACTACACTACTGATTCAATGATTATATAAATGAAGTTTGTATTTGATTTTTATAGAGTGATATCTGGCGACTCAGAATGGGTGATGTATACCTATTTTGGGGGCGTCACAATTGGTATCAGAGCTTAAGGATATGGTCATTCAATGAGATAAGAGTCTAGAACTAGGAGGGGAGAGACGAGTTATATACTTCGCTAGTGTGTGACTTACCTAAGCCGACATTTTACTTGATAAGTTGACAAATTGTTTTATGTCAATTAACCTTTGTTTTGAAGCTATATTCTAGAATGATATCTGAAATACAGGAAATGAGAAAGGGAAAAATCATGATAACGAGGAAATTACCGGGAATGTACAATCCGAAAAGAAAGAAAGGTATTCTCATCTCTTCGAATATCAGGTACGTACGTAAATTTCGAGGGCGAAATTTCATAAGGAGGGGAGATTGTGAGACCCCGAATTTTATGAAATAAAAGTATTTAATTTTTCTATTTTGGTAAATGATTAAATTGATAAAAGGTTAAAGTTAAGGGTGATATGTAAAAAATTTTCAAAGTAAACAAGTTGTCAACAAATACCTGGTCACTATTCACTCTAGTATTATTCACTCGGGTATTCGAGACACTTTTTGTGTCAGAGTTACTATTTACGAATTACTATTCACGGGTTACTATTCACCAAAATTACTATTCACTCTTGTATTGTTCACTCGAGTATTTGGGACACTTTTTGTGTCAAAATTACTATTCACGAGTTACTATTCACCGAAATTACTATTCACTCTAGTATTGTTCACTCGAGTATTTGGGACACTTTTTGTGTTGGAGTTACTATTTACAAGTTACTATTCACGGGTTACTATTCACCGAAATTACTATTCACTCTAATATTGTTCACTCGAGTATTTGGGACACTTTTTGTATCAGAGTTACTCTAATATTGTTCACTATTAATTATAGAGAGAGAAACTATAGAGAGAAAGAAGAAAAGTATTCTGCTACTTCACTACTCTAGTATCCAACTTCTTTCTAAGGTAAGGGATATTATTATAATAAGGGGTGTTATTCTTTCTTATTCATGAAGAGAACTTCTGTTATTCCATTCTTTATTATTATGTTGGAATAACCTGTTTATGAGAAGTACCGCATACTTGGTGAAATTCTACTATAATTCCATTCTTTATTATTATGTTGGAATAACCTGTTTATGCGAAGTACCGCATACTTGGTGAAATTCTACTATTATTCCATTCTTTATTATTATGTTGGAATAACCTATTTATGCGAAGTACCGCATACTTGGTGAAATTCTTCTATTATTTCATTCTTTATTATTATGTTGGAATAACCTGTTTATGCGAAGTACCGCATACTTGGTGAAATTCTACTATTATTCCATTTTTATTTTTATGTTGGAATAACCTGTTTATGTGAAGTACCGCATACTTGGTGAAATTCTGTTATTATTTCATTCTTTATTATTATGTTGGAATAACCTGTTTATGCAAAGTACCGCATACATGGTAAAATTCTGTTATTATTCCATTCTTTATTATTCTGTCGGAATATCCTGTCGGAATTCCTACTATGTCTCGACCCAGTCAGATGAAGAAAGAATATTTACTCCTTTGTAAAACTGAAATTGAGTCTCTTCAACAGAAAAACGTAATTACTATTATCCAGTTATGCTTATCTGAGTAGCCATGTTTAGTTTGTTGACATATTAATGAATATATTACTTATAAATTACGCATATATGATCACCTTTAAAAAATGACTGATTTTCAACCTCTCTTTCAACCGTAGCTAATGCCTCAGCTTCTACCTTGGAAGCGACTGAACTTATAGCCTATCAGGATGTTAAGGAAGCCTTAGATAAGTGGACTATTCCTAAAATCAAACCAGAAACAATTTACAAAATTGGAACCTTTGATTTTATCAGTAGAAGAATTATTAAAACCTTTGAACATGCTGTTCCTTTACAGAATAATGATGAAATTTTATATTTGTTGCATGTTGAAGATTTATACCCTTTTTTGCAAAAATATAAATATGTTCATATAAGACTTGTCCAAGTAGCTTTCAAACCCCTGACTTTACTTGGCCAAAATACCAGTATTCAGTGCACACTTAGAGATGGTAGGTGTCTTAACTGGAAATCCTCTCTTATGGGAGCAATCAAAACTAGCCTTGCTCATGGACCAGTATATTTCAATATCTACCCGAATTTAAGTGTTGCCTTAACTGATAATAATTTGTCAAAAGTTTTAGAAATGAGAATTATATCTCATGGTTATGAGTATTTACTCGGATCCCCTCCTTTTGCCATATTATTCCGTATTCACCTTAAAGTTTTAACAACTTTAAATCCTTATATCCGAAAGCAAAGCCAACAAGGACATACTGTCCTTATAGACACTAATCTTTTTAGTAGTCAAGTGGTTATTCCCAGAATGATCCCTTGGGAAGAAATTACTTTCCCAAAGCAATGGCAGATTACTAACGTCGTTCCTACCAGACCTATAATTAGACAAAATATTGAAGATGTTGTCCAAACCAGTAATGGAAATGTTTATTTAGAATTCCAAAGACCTTTTACCCGAAGTCGATCTATTAGTAATATCTATTATAATATCAATTTTCCTGAATCATCTAGACAATCTGTGTCTGACCCTTTAGAATCTGTTTATCAAGAGTCTAAAAATCCCAGCAATGAGTCAGTTGAAAATGAAGACTTAATTAGAGGAATTCATATTTCTGAAAATCAAATACCTCATGGTATTTATGAGGCTACTCCTCAGAACAGAAGACCTTATAGTCTAACTGCTAGTGATATGAATTTTGAGTGTTAAATGGATTTTTCTCCAAATAGTAAAATTCGCCAATGTTTAAACCAGGAGTTCATGCAGGATAAATACCAGAATTTTAGAGATTGATATTTTAAAAAATCATGATAATAATAAGTAAGAAGAAATTAAAGCTAATTATTATGCTTATCTGAGTAGTAACCAGTGTATATTATCATTTGCTAAATGGTATTATGATTTTGTCTTAAAATCAGATTTTTACACTGAAAGTCAACTGAATGTGTTAACTGGAATTCAAAAGGATTGGATTACCATGGGTGGTAATATTATTCAATCTATTCACCCCCCTCCTAAGTCCCTTGAACTTAGCTCAGGAAATGAAAATTTAAAACCCTTAGTTATTAACCCGCATGTTGATATTTCTGAAGTATCCCATCAACAAGAAGAAGTAAAAATAAAAGACATCTTGCCCTTGTCTAAACAGAATAATTATACTAATTTATTCCTTCAAACTGTAGGAAAACAGTTAACCAGGATAGAAGAACAAATAAATCATATTAATGATAATTGTCAAGTTGCTCCTCAAAAAATCGATCTTCAACCTGTAACCATTAAACCACCTTTAGAAGTTAATAATTTCAAAATGAAATCTTCTAAAGTTGATAATGAATTCATTGATAATCTTTTGAATAAAATGAAAGATTTAAATCTCACAACCGCAGCCTCATCTCAGATCAATATGATGTCTTGACAACCTTCCAGTAATAATAATACTGATAATGATGAAGATGGTTCCGATACTATATCCCCTATTCATATTTTTGAAATCCAAAATAATTTTCAGGAAATGCAAAATATTAATAAAACCACTTACAGTCAAAAGCCTATAAATAGAATGGCTTTATCTGGACCTAGTAGGTACTATTACCCCAGACCTACTCCTCAGGATATTCTGTATGAAGAAGACTTTCTTCATTCTCAAAAATCTTACCATGGATAAACCATTTATGAATGGAATATCGATGGTAAGATAGAATATCAAATTTATGAGACCATTCATCACATCCTGATGTATGCAATACAACATAAGCAGAATGATAATCTGAGACCATCGGATCATCATTTCTTAGTTAATGGTTTTACTGGAATTCTTAAAGGATGGTGGGATAATGTGCTTTCTGACAACCAAAGAACTGAAGTTCTTCAGTCCTATAAGAATGTTACCGACCCCATTACTAAAACTGAAACAAAAAGAGAAGATGTTTGCTATACTTTAGTTTATGCTATCATCCATCATTTTGTTGGACCAGGACATATGAATACTGATAGGAGTCGAGAACTCTTACAGAATCTCCGTTGTCCATCCTTAACCCATTTTAGATGGTATAAGGATGTCTTTTTAATGAAGGTCATGCAAAGATCAGATGCCAACAGTGAACACTAGAAAGCCAAATTTATTGATGGACTTCCTACCTTCTTTGCTGAAGAAGTCCGTAAAAAATTAAGAGATAAATATGATCGTATGAGCATCCCTTATGACCAGTATTCCTATAGTCATCTTATTTCAGTAATTATTGAAGAAGGATTATCATTATGTAATGATATGAAACTTCAACAATTAATGAAAAAACAGAATCTTACTAAAAGACATGAAAAAGGAGAATTTTGCGACCAATTCTCTTATGACACAAAATTACAGTATCCCCATAAGTCTAAAAAATAGCAAAATTCTAGACCCTCTAGATCTTACCGAAAACGTTCTTCTAAGAAATCCCCTAAAAACAAAACCCCTGAAAAATCTTCTAAGAAAAGAAAGAGTAGTAGTAAAAAAGATAAATCTAAAATTCAATGTTACAAATGTGGAAAAACAGGACACTTTCCTAATAAATACAAATCAAAATTAAAACAAAAACTTAATGAAATGTCACTTGATGAGGATATCCAATAGCAAATTCTTAATTGTTTGACTAGCAGTAACTCAGAACCAAGTTCAGATGATGATTTAGCCGAAATCTATTCTGAATCTGACAATAATTCTGATATTGAGCAATGTCAAACCTGTACAATTAATAATTGTAATACAACTACTGATGCTAACTACTGGAAAGCTATCGTCGAAATGAATGGTTTAGATATTGGAAGCCCAAGTATCAATGTCTTAACTGACAATCAGAAACCACTTCTCGACCTAGCCGATCAAATTAAAGATCCAGAGATCAAATTAAAATTTTTAGAAATCTGTTATAAAAATCAAAAAATAGAAGATACTCTTCCAATTGATCAGTATAGTATGCGAGAAGTTATGAAACGTATACAAAACATTTCTACTACTGAAAAGCCTACAACTATTCAGGATCTTAAAGGAGAAATAAACATTTTAAAATCTGAAATAAAACATTTACAGAATACTAATGTTATTTTTTCCAAGATCTTAATAATATTAAATAACAATTAAAGCATAAACAAGATGATAATATAGATTCTTCCAAAGTTGAATCTTCTGATAAGCCAGAATCTTCTGAACAGTATTTAATGCTAATGAATCAAGTAGTTTTTCGAAGTGGTATATTAGAATTACTTTTATTATCAAAATAGGATTTTATTATAAAAAGGCGCCATTGCTTCTAGTTGATAGTGGTCTTTGACATGAACGTATTCGGAAGGATTAATTCCTACCAAATACTTTCAGAAAACCACTCAATCTTTAACTAGTGCAAGTGGTAATACTATGAATATTAAATATAAAATCCCTAAAGCTTTAATCTATAATCAAGGTTTATGTTTACCTACTTCTTTTGTTCTTATCCGTAATATGAATCAAAGTATCATCCTAGGCACCCCCTTCTTATGTCTTTTAATGCCTATTTCTAAAATTGATACTTTAGGAATTCATACCACTCTTAACAATGAGATATATTGTTTTGAATTCATAATGAAACCTATACCAAAGAATTAAATCAAGTTAAACACATGATTTATTCTAAAGAAAAATAGATAAATTTTATTCAAAAAGAAATAAAATTTCTTACTACAGAACAAAGAATTTTACAACCTTCTTTATAGGAAAAAATAAAATTAATCCACAAGACTCTTCAAGCTGAAATCTGCAGTGATGTCCCGAATGCTTTCTGGAATAGGAAGAAGCATATTATATCTCTTCCTTATATCCCTAATTTTAATGAGAAAAATATTCCTACTAAGTCTTGACCCAGTCAGATGAAGAAAGAATATTTACTCCTTTGTAAAACTGAAATTGAGTCTCTTCAACAGAAAAACTTAATTAAGTCGGATACTTCTCCCTGGAGTTGTACAACCTTCTATGTTAATAAAAATTCAGAAATTGAGCGTGGAACTCCACGTCTTGTTATCAATTATAAACCGCTTAATGAAGCCCTTCAATGGATTAGATATCCAATTCCGAATAAGAAGGACCTTCTTGACAGACTTCATGATGCCATTATTTTCTCTAAACTTGATATGAAATCAAGATTTTGGCAAATTCAAATTAGAGAACAGGATACTTATAAAACTGCTTTTACAGTTCCTTTTGGTCACTATAAATGGAATGTTCTTCCATTTGGTGTCAAAAATGGACCTTCAGAATTTCAACATATCATGAATGATATTTTTAATCCTTTTACTGAATTTATTATTTGTTACATTGATGATGTCTTAATTTTCTCTTCATCAATTGAACAGCACATTAAACATTTAAATATTTTTAAAAATGTTATCATAAAAAATGGTTTGGTAGTTTCTGCTCCTAAGATGAAACTTTTCCAAACAAGAATCAGATTTCTTGGACATAATATTTCCAATGGAACTATTATTCCAATTGATAGATGTATTGAATTTGCATCTAAATTTCCGGATGAAATTAAAGATATTAATCAACTACAAAGATTTTTGGGAAGTCTAAATTATATTCGTGACTATTATCCGAATCTTTCCCAGGATGTTTCCATTCTGTATACTCGTCTACGGAAAAATCCTTTACCTTGGACTACTGAACATACTGATGCTGTAAAAATGATTAAAAGAAAAGTCAAACAGTTACCCTGTTTATCTCTCCCAAATCTTGAATGGAAAAAGATTGTTCAAACCGATGCTTCTAGTACAGGATATGGTGGTATTTTAAAACAATTTAATCCTAACAGTAAAAAAGAAGATCTTATTCGTTTTACTTCAGGAACTTGGAAATGACCTTCTTTAAATTATCCAACCATAAAAAAAGAATGCCTTTCAATTGTTAAATGTGTTTTAAAATTTCAGGATGATCTTTTAAATCAGCACTTTTTAATTAGAGTTGACTGTTTAGCTGCAAAACAGATATTTAAAAAGGATGTTCAAAATTTAGCATCCAAACAGATATTTGCCACTTGGAAAAGTATTTTATCAGTATTTGACTTTGATAATGAGTATATCAAAGGAAAACAGAATTCTTTACCGGATTTTCTAACCAGAGAATATTTGCAGGAATGACCAAGAGAGAAGTGCGTCAAGCGCAGTTAAGCGGTAAGGCGTAGCTAACCTTTCTTATACATAATTTCCTAGCCTGAATACTCCGTCCAGTAATTCTTCGGCTTCTTCCAGCCAACCTACAGTAAAAGATGTTATTCTTTTACCAGAACAGTACATTCCAAACAAATATGTGGAAGAAAAAGTATTATTTATTGAACAGAATGATTAAAAATGGATGAAAGATCCATGGGACATCAAAAGGCGTTACTTAACAACTCAACAGTCTCCTCCTCGTTTTAACCAGTATCGCTATGTGTATGAACAAATCATCATTGAAACAACATCAATGGACATTAAGCATACGCTTCATGATCCATCGAAACTGACTAGCCCAATTCAGTACAGTAAAACCACTATCAAGAGCATCATGCCTCTTGCTAATTGGGGTATTAATCCTCATACTACCCGTACCATTGAATCCAGTCATTTAACAGAAACCCATTACAGCTATTGGGATTATATTGATTCCTTTACGCAAGTATTTTATTATCAGAATCCTATTCACAACCATACTTGGTTCATCCGTATCTGTCCCGATGTTTTACGAAATAAAATTCCCAATTGGTTTTTCTTTTGGTGGGATAAAATCGGTATCACTATTAACACCTTACCAGAATCAGTTCAAACAACATTCAAAGAGTGGCAAGTCGCTTATGCCCATATACCAATAAACAAAGATCTATCTATGCTGAAATTACTTGCCTATTTCATAATCCATTTCGGAATCCCTTGGATCTGGAAGTGGGATTTCCAGTGTGATTATCAGAATAAAATCCCTCGCCTAAAAAGAGTATTTTTTACCATGTGGTGGGATAAAGGACTTAATCTGACACTACCAGAACTGTAAGACCCCAACTTATTATTAATGAAATTTAATTTTCTCTATTTATTATTTTGAAATAGTAAGGGTTGATGTGATTAATGTGGATAGTTAGGGGTAAAATACGCAAATATTTCAAAATAAGCAAGTGGTTATAAAATATTCATTGTTGTCGGGGAATATTCGTTTGGTCGTGGAATATTCGTGATCGTCGGGAAATATTCGCATGCATTGGTAGCGACCATGTGTGGGCCCCATAATGAAAGCGATTGGATGAAGAAAATGACAAATATAAGTTGTTTAAAAATAACGACGTAGTTATTACAATTAATCTTGTTAAAATACTCGGTGGTTAAAACACAAGTAGCACGGTATTGCACCAATTATTGATTCTTACGTGAAGAAGGTACTACTCAATAATGGTTACGATAATTCTTATTCAAAGATTTTATTGAGTTAATAATTGTTGCGTTGATATTTTATATTCTTTGTTGTTTGATAATTGTCATTACACAAGTATTTTTATTATCGAAGCAATAATTCATATTATCTGAATAATATTATTAGATAACATTATTGGGAATGTCTAGAAAGTTCATCTAAGGAGAGGTTTGGTCACCTAATCATGCCAAGAAGAAGAAATTCTTATTGGAAAGCCCCTCTTCTCTGAAGAAGCGCACGGTTGTCGATATTGTGATTACGTAATATTATTTGTGAATAATTAATTATTGATTCATATGATGAGAAAAATATTGATTTTATGTGGATATAGATGGAGAAAATTTTTATTGTGACAATTGTTGAAAATTGAAATTTTATCTTTTTACGATAAAATAATTTATTTAAATATATTATTATATTTTAATAATATAATAATGGTGATATTTTTACAACGAATGTGGGATATATGAGTATACGAGGAGGAGGAGTATTTTTGTTGCAATAAATGTTTAAAACATGTTAAACATGTCGGTGGACCCCATTTATTGACTGAAATTTGATTATAGCTTTGTAAAATCGTCTGTTTGTGGATTTTGGTCAATTTCTATTTGGAATTTGGAAAAACTTTCTTCGCAAAGTTGTAGAGAATTGAATTTCCTATAAAAACTCACGAGATTCAAATTTTTCGATGAAAGGGCTATTAATTATGAATTATTGAAGTTCAAATTCGTAATAATTGATTTTGGAGTTTAAAATATTTTTTGTAAGAAAAACGTTTTTTGTTGTAATTGAGTTGCTCACATGTGTTATAAATGATCTGAAATCAGATTTCTAAGGTGGGCTTGAATATTTTTAAGAAATATTATTATTTTATTAAATTTTACGCTTAGGTGTTCTAAAGCATTTTCCTATAAATAAGGTGTTTAGGTTAGAATTGAAAATCACACTTAAACTGAAGTTTTCTCTCTATATTATCGGCGTATTCTTGTGAGTATTTTGAGTATACTTTGAGTATTGTTAGGCGGTGCAAGTTCCTTCAAAGACTATACCCGGTATTCCAATTTAGAAGTACTAATCTTTCGAGGTAAGGGATGTTATTTTCTTCTCAAATGATATTATTTCTTCAATATCATTATCTTTGAAATATTGATTGGAACTTTTTATCAAATTTGGAACTTTTTCATGTCTGGGGTTACTATTCATGAGTTACTATTCACGAGTTACTATTCATGAGTTATTATTCACGAGTTCTTATTCACGAGTACTATTATTGTGAAGCGTGAAGATGTTTTTGTGGAATTTCTATCTTTTGGTGTTGGAGTTACTATTCACGATACTCAGACTATTTACGTGATCTAAGACTATTCATAGAAAAATAAAATTTCTTCTTTTTGTCCAAAATATCTATTCTCGGATACTAGCTTTGATTGTATCCATGTTTTGATCATTCTTGAATTTTACACCACTATGATCATTTTGAGGTATTTTGAACATGGATAAAACAAAGTACGAATCCTTAATCCTTAATCCTTGTCATTTTGTTTCCTTTGGATTCGTTTCTTTAAAAATATTTTCATCATCCTCGGTCTTAAATGATGATATTATTGAATATCTTGGCCCTGTAGTGCAAAGATGAATGATTTCTGAAGAATATCTTTGGTAGTCAGAGTAAAGATGAGCAGTGTTTAGATGAACATGACCAATCGATGAATATCTTTGGCACAGTAGTGCAAAGATGAATATTTGATTCGGATGTATATTGATTGATGTTACTGGGGATAAAAGATAGATGATGAACTTTTAAATTCATACATAGAAGATAGTAGTTTGCATTCTCTACTTAACTCTTCTAATGAATTATTATTTCATTGCGAATATTGATTTAAAATTTGTTGTCTATTGTCAGATTCTATTAGATTTTTTCCTGTTGAAGACTAACAAAGAATTTGTTGTATATTATCTTAGTCATAATATTCTTTCTTGAGCTAGTTGAGCTCACCCTTTTCCTTTTGTTCCATTTTTCTCGGGAGGCGAGAATATAGCGAGTGCAGCTCTGGGTATGGAATGAAGGTTCTAGAGAGAGTCGTTTAGTAGTCCTCACCATTTTGTAAAATAATGTATCAATAAATGTGATGAGGATTTATTTGAGTATAGATATTGTGCAGAAGATAATATTTGTATTTAAACTCACGCTTTTCTTGTTGTAATAATAAAGTTGTAGTTGTTTACATGCCATGTATTGACAACTCGGAATGGGTGATGTATACCTATTTTGGGGGCGTCACGGTTGGTATCGAGCTTAGGGATATGATCTCTGGCGAAGATCGGGGAATAGAACTAGAGGGAGAGACGAGTAAATCCTTCGCTAGTGTGTCCTACATAAGCTTATTTGTTAGTTGGTCAAGATATAGGATATTATGTGATAAACCCGATTTCCTTAATTAACCCTTGTTTTATGACTTAAAGATTTGAGAATGTCGATCGAGAATATTAACAATGGAAATGAGACCGTGGAGACGCCTGTGACTCACCAACGAGGAGAACGTGCAACAAGTCGGGCAATGTTCCTCCCGTGAACAACACCATTGAAGCGAGATGATGAAGCGAGGGGATGTTTAGAAGTTTTTGCGATTCATGCAAAATCGCACGAGGAGACTCGTGTTCAAAATACAGGAGAAATGATAGCAATTCACGAGGTCACACAATGGCAAGCAGATTCAAAGAGTTGGGACCACGAATTTAAGGGAAAGCAGATCCGATCATGGCGGAAACATGGGTCAAGCAAATTACCAAGATATTCGATGTCTTGGGATGCACGAGGAACAGAAGGTTCCATTCGCCACCTTTATGTTAAAGTGGCGAAGCAGATTCTTGGTGGAGTTCGTGAAGTGTACCCATCCATCAGCACTCAAAGCATGTCTTGGGATACGTTTGAAGCTATTTAATGACAAATACTTTCACGAAAGTGTTCGTCTATATGAAGGAAATGGAGTTCATCGATTAGAACAATACAAATGGCGGTGTCTCGAAGACGAGGCAAAGTTTGCGAGTTATCCAGTTTTGCACCTCATTTGGTGGAGAATGAGGAACGTATGACGCGGATGTTTCGAGAGGTTTGAAACCCCAAGATACGACAATATCTCATTTCTCATAAATTTTTCTCTATTCAGATGTTGTTAATGTGGCTCAATTGTTAGAGCGAGATAACGAGTATATTCAACCAAGGGACCATAACCGAGGATCGTACTCGAGATAGCAATCAGCGTAATAATGATAACCACGGAGAAAGAAAGCAGACGGACAAAATGGTAACCACTCTGGTGGTAATCATGGCCATGAAAATAGAAGAAAGCGAGTCGGGAGGAGATTTTAAAAGAGGAGATTTAAACACGACCATGTGAAGACAACAAAGACGTGACAAACCGGTTCTAAGGGAGGAGAACGACCACCCCAATATATGCTACAAATGCGGAAAAGAGGACATATCATCCAAGCGCCAACAATTCAAGGTATGCTATAATTGTAGAAAGGAAGGACATATCGCTTTCGAGAGTTATGCAGTAAGCGAAACCTAGTTCAATGGGGACGGTGACTCAAAAGATCGTCGAGTAAAAGTCAAAGTCAACGATTCCGGAAGAGCGTTTGTTGTGGATTTGGTCAAAATCGAGAAACCCAAACGAGGTGATCACGGGTAAGCTATTTATAAATTCTTGCGAAGTTTATACCTTACTTGATACCATTGCTACCCATTCATTTATCTCTCCTGCATGTGCTCAACGTTTAAACTTGACTCGGAGAAATTAGACTTTGACCTATCTGTGGAAACTCCGTTAGGAGAAACTTTCATCACATCCACTTTGTTTATAAATCTTGTTTGATTCAAGTTGGCACCATCACCTTACCATTGACCTTATCTCTTTAAAGATACTTGCTTTTGATGTGATTTTAGGGATTGATTGGTTAACTACTCATCATGCCAAAATTGATTGTTTTCGTAAGGTTGTTAGTTTTCATATTCTAACCAACCGTTGTATTAAATCAAGCAACTAAACCATTAAAATCAATCACTATCATATCTAATCATAAAGCTATTCGTTTATTGAAAATGGGATGTCAAGCTTTCTTAGCCCATGTTATGGATTTGAATAAAGACACGTCAAATTTGAATAATATTCTGTTGTTATTGACTTTCTGACGTATTTCTGAAGAACTTTCCGGTCTACCCCCGTAACGTGAAGTTGAATTCTTTATTGATCTTGAACCCGGTACAAAGCCCATTTCTAAAACCCCATATCGAATGGCTCTATTGAACTTCAGAGTTAAAGGTCCAACTACGAGAATTGTTGGACATCGGTTTCATTCGATCTAGTACATCTCCTTGGGGTGCTCTCTGTTTTATTCGTAAAGAAGAAAGACGGAGTATGCGACTTTAATATTGACTATCGGGAATTGAACCATGTCACCATCAAGAATAGGTATCCTCTACCTCGTATTGATGACTTGTTTGACCGATTCTTAAGGGCATAATTCTTTTTTCAAAATTGATCTTCGATTCCGGATATCATCACCAAGATTAGAGGCGAGGATATTCCAAAGGCGCCTTTAGAACTCGATGACGGACATTATGAATTCTTAGTCATGTCTTTGGATTGACTAATGCTCCTGCGGCTTTCATGGATATGAGGAACCGAGTATTCAAGGAATATTTGGATCGATTCGTTGTTGTCTTTATTGATGACATCCTTATATATTCCAAAAGTCGTGAAGATCATGAGCACCATTTGAAGTTTGGTATTCCAAAGGCTTCGTGAAAACAAACTATATGCCAAATTGAAGAAATGCGAGTTACGGCTTGTGGAAGTAGCATTCCTTGGGCACGTGGTGTCGAAACATGGAGTATCTGTTGATCCGGCGAAGATTGAAGCAATACAAAGTTTAGAGCAACCAAGCAAAGTCGATGGTCAAGCACGTAGCTTTTGGGCTTAATGGTTATTATTGGAGATTCGTGGAAGGGTTTTCTCGAATCGCTACTCCATTAACTCGCCTAACTCGGAAGGATACAAAATTCGTTTGGAGCGAAGAATGCGAGAAAAGTTTCCAAGAGCTTAAGAGGAGACTTATTTTGAAGACTGTTTCTAACAATACCATCTGGTTTGGATGGATTTGTTATCTCTGGCCGATACTTGAGGCAAAAGGGTTAGGATGTGTTCTCATGCAGCGTGGGAAAGTCATAGCTTTATGCCTCATGACAACAACAAAAGAGTATGAGAGGAATTATCCTACTCATGATCTAGAGTTAGCAAGTGATGCTTTTTAAGCGCTTAAAGATATGGAGGCACTATCTATATGGGGAGAAAGTGGAGATATATTCAGACCATAAAAGCCTTAAATATTTCTTCACTCAAAAAGAACTCAACATGCGGCAGCGATGTTGGCTCGAACTATTGAAAGACTACGACCACACTATTCAATACCATCCCGGTAAAGTTTAACGTGGTAGGCGGCGCATTGAGTAGAAGATCATATGCGGAACGAAAAGCGATGATGTCAAGTATCGATAGAGCCAACTTTAATAGAAAAGTTAAGGTTGCTCAAGCCACCGAAGGCTTGAAATGATGCGTATGAAGAAAGAAAGTACAAGAAGGAACTATTAGGAAGTGAGAATTGATGAAGAAGGAATACTTGAGTCCACTCTAGACTTTGTGTTCCTAACGACTCGATTTGAAGTACAAGATTATGATGGAGGCACAATACGCCATTTGCAATCCATCACGGAAGTACTAAAATGTATCGTGATCTTCTTGACATACATTTTGGTGGAACAATATGAAGAGAGAGATTGCAAAGTTTATCTCGATGTGTTTAACTTGCTAACGTAAAGGCGGAGCATCTAGTACCTAAGGGTCCGTTGCAACCACTTGAGATTCCAAAATGGAAGTGGGAACACATTACCATGGATTTCATGCACGGGTCTTCCTACGGGTTTTCAAGGCATCAATGCTATTTGGGTTATTGTTGATAGATTAACCAAGTCTGCTCATTTCTTGCCGATACGGGAGACTTATTCCCTTGAACGTCTTGCTAGTATGTACGTGAATGAAATTGTGAGGTTGCATGGCATGCCTGTATCCATAGTTTCGGATCGTGACCCAAGATTCACTTCAAGATTTTGGGTTAGCTTGCAAAAAGCTATGGGCACGGATTTGCGATTTAGTTCGGCATACCATCCCTAAACGGACGGACAATCAGAGAGGACTATTCAAACTCTTGAAGATTTATTAAGACTCTGTGTCCTAGACTTCAAGGGCGATTGGGATAAGTATTTACCATTGGTGGAATTCTCCTACAACAACAGTTATCAGGCAAGTATAGGTGTGGCTCCATTTGAAGCATTATATGGACGAAAGTGTCGTTCTCCAATATGTTGGGATGAGGTGGGTGAAGCAACATTGTTGGGACCCGAGTTAGTACGTATGACTACCGAAAAGATCCAAATGATTCGACAACGTATACAAACGGCACAAGATCGACAAAAGAGTTATGCGGATCTTCATCGAAAGGACGTGGAATTTAGTGTAGGGGATCATGTATTATTGCGAGTTGCTCCATGGAAGGGAGTTACAAGATTTGGGAAGAGAGGAAAGCTCAATCCACGATTTATTGGTCCATTTCAAATTCTTGACCGAATAGGAAATGTAGCCTATAGACTCGCGTTACCTCCGAGTATGTCTCGTGTTCATAATGTGTTTCACATATCTCGTGATTTCGTAAATATGTGAAAGACCCGAACCACGTTATAGAATTAGAACCGGACGAAATAGCGAAGACTTAACGATGAGGAGGTACTTGTCAAGATCTTGGATAGGAATGAGCATGTCCTACGCCAAGAAAGGTCATACCACAAGTTAAAGTTTTGTGGAGGAATCATGCTATAGAGGAAATGACCGGGAATTGGAAGCGGAAATAAAAGCGAGGTATCCTCACCTTTTGAAACACTGTGCACGTGACGTCAATTTCGGGGACGAAATTTCATAAGGAGGGAGGTTGTAAGACCCCAACTTATTATTAATGAAATTTAATTTTTTCTATTTATTATTTTGAAATAGTAAGGGTTGATGTGATTAATGTGGATAGTTAGGGGTAAAATACGCAAATATTTTAAAATAAGCAAGTTGTTATAAAATATTCATTGTTGTCGGGGAATATTCATTTGGTCATGGAATATTCGTCTTGTGGGAATATTCGACGACGACAGCCTTGTGACCATGTGTGGGCCCCATAATGTAAAAAGCGATTGGATGAAGAAAACGACAAATATAAGTTGTTTAAAAATAATGACGTAGTTGTTCTGAATTAATCTTTGTTAAAATACTAAATTGGTTAAAACACAAGTAGACACCGGTATTGCACCAATTATTGATTCTTACGAAGAAGGCACTACTCAATAATGGTTACTGATAATTCTTATTCAAATTATTTTATTGAGTTAATAATTGTCGTGTTGATATTTTATATTCTTTGTTGTTTCAATAATTGTCATTACACAAGATTTTTATTATCGAAGCTAATAATTCATATTATCCGAATAATATTATTAGATAACATTATTGGCAATGTCTAGAAAGTTCGTCTAAGGAGAGGTTTGGTCACCTAATTGGCGCCAAGAAGAAGAAATTCTTATTGGAAAGCCCCTCTTCCTGAACCGCCACGGTTGTCAATATTGTGATTCTGTAATATTATTTGTGAATAATTAATTATTGATTCATATGATGAGAAAAATATTGATTTTATGTGGATATAGATGGAGAAAATTTTATTGTGACAATTGTTGAAAATTGAAATTTTAACTTTTACGATAAAATAATTTATTTAAATATATTATTATATTTTAATAATATAATAATGGTGATATTTTTACAACGAATGTGGGATATATGAGTATCTGAGGAGGAGGAGTATTTTTGTTGCAATAAATGTTTAAAACATGCTAAACATGTCGGTGGACCCCATTTATTGATCGAAATTTGATTATAAACTTTGTAAAATCGTCTGTTTATGGATTTGGTCAATTTCTATTTGGAATTTGGAAAAACTTTCTTCGTAAAGTTGTAGAGAATTGAATTTCCTATAAAAACTCACGAGATTCGAATTTTTTCTGATGAAAGGGCTATTTATTATGAATTATTGAAGTTCGAAATTCCTAATAATTGATTTTGGAGTTTAAAATATTTTTTTGTAAGAAAAACGTTTTTTGTTGTAATTGAGTGGCTCACATGTGTTATAAATGATCTGAAATCAGATTTCTAAGGTGGGCTTGAATATTTTTAAGAAATATTATTATTTTATTAAATTTTCGCTTTGGTGTTCTAAGCATTTTCCTATAAATAGGTGCTTAGGTTAGAATTGAAAATCACACCTAAAGCTGAAGTTTCTCTCTATATATTATCGAAGCGTATTCTTGTGAGTATTTTGAGTATACTTTGAGTATTGTTAGACGGCAAGTTCCTTCAAAGACTATACCCGGTATTCCAACTAGAAGTACTAATCTTTCGAGGTAAGGATGTTATTTTTTCTCAAATGATATTATTTCTTCAATATCATTATCTTTGAAATATTGGTTGGAACTTTTATCAAATTTGGAACTTTTTTCATGTCGGGGTTACTTATTCATGAGTTACTATTCACGAAGTTACTATTCATGAGTTACTATTCACGAGTTACTATTCACGAAGTACTATTATTCATAAGCGTGAAGATGTTTTTGTGGAATTTCTATCTTTTGGTGTTTGAGTTACTATTCACGATACTCAAGACTATTCATGTATCTGGCACTATTCAATAGAAAAATAAAATTTCTTCTTTTGTCCAAAATATCTATTCTCGGATACTAGCTTTGATTGTATCCATGTTTTGATCATTCTTGAATTTTACACCACTATGATCATTTTTGAGGTATTTTTGAACATGGATAAAACAAAGTACGAATCCTTAATCCTTAATCCTTGTCATTTTGTTTCTTTGGATTCGTTTCTTTAAAAATATTTTCATCATCCTCGGTCTTAAATGATGATATTATTGAATATCTTTGGCACGTAGTGCAAAGATGAATGATTTTGAAGAATATCTTTGGTCAGTAGTGCAAAGATGAACAGTGTTTAGATGAACATGACTAATCGATGAATATCTTTGGCTCAGTGGTGCAAAAGATGAATATTTGATTCCGGATGTATATTGATTGATGTTACTGAGGATAAAAGATAGATGATGAACTTTTAAATTCATACATAGAAGATAGTAGTTTGCATTCTCCACTTAACTCTTCTAATGAATTATTATTTCATTGCGAATATTGATTTAAAATTTGTTGTCTATTGTATTCTATTAGATTTTTCCTGTTGAAGACTAACGGTAATTTATTGTATATTATCTTAGTCATAATATTCTTTCTTGAGCTAGTTGAGCTCACCCTTTTCCTTTTGTTCCATTTTTCTCGGGAGGCGAGAATATAGCGAGTACGAGTCGGGGTATGGAATGAAGGTTCTAGAGAGAGTCGTTTAGTAGTCCTCACCATTTTTGTAAAATAATGTATCAATAAATGTGATGAGGATTTATTTGAGTATAGATATTGTCTAGAAGATAATATTTGTATTTAAACTCACAGTTTTACTGTTGTAATAATAAAGTTGTAGTTGTTTCTGTACCATGTATTGACAACTCAGAATGGGTGATGTATACCTATTTTGGGGGCGTCACAAGAACTCCTCAAGACCATAAAGAGTCATACCAAGGTCTGTTTAGATGTTATCCCTCAGAGCCTTCCAGCACCAACACCAGTTAATCCTTTTGTTAAAATTCAAACAGATTTAAAATCGAAGTTTCCAAACCTAACTGAAACTGAATTATTAGTTAAAACTATGGATTATATGAAAACACAATTCTTACAATCCCTAGTTCAGGATGATGTTTCCATGAAAACTGTTAGTAATGAAGGATCCGAACAAGATGACAACCAGTTCAGCGTCTTAGCTGGAGAAAGTCAAGAACTGGAGCCTACTATGGGAGACTTTTGGGATTCTCTCACTTCCATGATCTTTGAAAAGATGGAACAGGACAAAAAAGGAAAAGGAAAAGCATAAAGCCATCCTCCACTACGGAAGAGATATTCAATGATCAGAAAAGGACAATCACAGTGACTCCACCATCAGAAAAGAAGAAGCCAGCTGTCTTCAATCATCAGAAGAAGACAACCAGCTATCCTCAATAATGCGCCACTCAACCGACAGTCCTCAATAATGCGCCACTCAACCGACAGTTTGTCTCATGCCATTTCACTTTCTACGGCTGAGATTTAAAGAAGAAAAGATAAGGATTATAGACCGACTCCACTACCAAGGACACCCGATCCTTTCTCATTTTCTTTCTTGTATAAATAGGGAGACCTCACCCTTTGTTGAGGCGGAACTTCTTTTGCATTCTCTTTGTACTCTCTCTCTCTCTGTAAAATATTTAATATATATAAAAAGTTTGAAGTTTAAAGATCTGCAAAAGCTCACTTGTAAGTTTTAATTATTGCTTGATTAACTATTATGTTTCTTTGCTTGAGCTTTTAGATTATCATACTGAAAACAGTAATCGTTATAGAACAGCATATCAAACTGCAACAAACAACCATAATCGTTCTTATTTTTTAGAATAGTTTAATAAATCTGAAAAATATATTGCTTTGACTAAAACGCTATATAGAAAGAAACCTGTCGGCTTATAGTTTTGGGAAGACCCCCAAATCAACAGTAATTTTATGAGATCATATATGTGATAATTTATTTGTTAGTATATTTTTAATATGCCTTCAAAATTTCATGTCATTGTATTAATTAAGTCAGATTAGGATTAATGCTTGATTAAGTGGAACGTCATCCAAGTCGCGTTTTGAAACTTTGCCTTTAGCCGTGTAGTGGCGTAGTGGCTTTTATTTCTCATAAATCGTTGACAGACGTGCTTGATCAAACATCCGACCTGATCCTGTCCAATCCGATCTTATCAGAGTTGGTATCAGAGCCATGTTTAGTTTGTTGACATATTAATGAATATATTACTTATAAATTACGCATATATGATCACCTTTAAAAAATGACTGATTTTTCAACCTCTCTTGCAACCGTAGCTAATGCCTCAAACTTTCTACCTTAGAAGTTTAATCGAACTTATAATTTCATCGAGGATGTTAAGGAAGCCTTAGATAAGTGGACTATTCCTAAAACAAACTATAAACAATTTACAAAATTGGAACCTTTGATTTTATCAGTAGAAGAATTATTAAAACCTTTGAACATGTTGTTCCTTTACAGAATAATGATGAAATTTTATATTTGTTGCATGTTGAAGATTTATACCCATTTTTGCAAAAATATAAATATGTTCATATAGGACTTGTCCAAGTAGCATTCAAACCCCTGACTTTATTTGGCCAAAATACCAGTATTCAGTGCACACTTAGAGATGGTAGGTGTCTTAACTGGAAATCCTCTCTTATGAGAGCAATCGAAACTAGCCTTTCTCATGGACCAGTATATTTCAATATCTACCCGAATTTAAGTGTTGCCTTAACTGATAATAATTTATCAAAAGTTTTAGAAATGAGAATTATATCTCATGGTTATGAGTATTTACCCGGATCCCCTCCTTTTGCCATATTATTCCGTATTCACCTTAGAGTTTTAACAACTTTAAATCCTTATATCCGAAAGCAAAGCCAACAAGGACATACTGTCCTTATAGACACTAATCTTTTTAGTAGTCAAATGGCTATTCCCAGAATGATCCCTTGGGAAGAAATTACTTTCCCAAAGCAATGGCAGATTACTAATGTCGTTCCTACCAGACCTATAATTAGACAAAATATTGAAGATGTTGTCCAAACCAGTAATGGAAATGTTTATTTAAAATTCCAAAGACCTTTTACCCGAAGTCGATATATTAGTAATATCTCTTATAATATCGATTTTCCTGAATCATCTAGACAATCTGTGTCTGACCCTTTAGAATCTGTTTATCAATAGTCTAATAATTAATGGAACCAGGTCAGGTGAAATTCACACCGACAGGATATTCCAACAGAATATTAAATGCGGAATAATAAATAATGGAACCAGGTCAGGTGAAATTCACACCGACTGGATATTCCGACAGAATATTAAAGAATTGAATAACAAAAGACTTCACCATGTATAGGGTATGCCACTTATACAGGTTATGTATAGGGTATACCGCGTATACAGGTTATTCTAACAGAATAATAAAGAACGGAATAACCGAAGTTCTCTTCATGAATAAGAAAGAATAATTCCCCTCTTACGGGTACAACAAATAATATACCTCACCGTAAAAGAAACTGGTTATAAGAGTAGGGAAGTAGCAGAATACTTTTCTTCTTTCTCTCTATAGTTTTCTCTCTCTAGAGTTTCAGTGAATTTGTAAGAAAATAATGAAGGAATGAGCTTCTATTTATAGAAAAATGGACTTCATAGTAACTAACTCATGAACGGTCCAGATTGATTTACTTTAATCTGACGGTCCATATTTAAAGCAAAATCTTTTAAATAAAATATAATATATTCTATTTATAATCTAATAAAACGAATAACTTTATAAAAGATTTTACTATGCAAACATTATGCAGGCACTATGCAAATACTATGCATAATAAAATATAATATAATCTAATTATTGTCTAATAAAATGAATAACTTTATAAAAGTATTCATTTTATATAAAAAGATTTTACTATTAGCCTAATAAAACTAATAACTTTATAAAAGTATTCTTTTTATATAAAAAGTTTTTCTGTTTTATTACGTTAATAATATTAATAAAACAAAACTTATAAATCAACAATAATTGAATCAAATAACGTGAGATACTATGCAACAACCATCATTGTAGCAATAATTAAACAAAACCGAGTGTTTTCTCACGTAAGCATCAATAATCAATCTTGTGTGCTACTATGCAACCACATATTATATCGCGTGCTTTTACTACCGAAAGTAGTTCAACAAGATCAACCAGTAAAACTTCCGCCGTTATTTTCATAAAATATTTTTGTCGTTTTTTCAATCGACAATAATTACATTGTGGGGTCCACCAATGATTCTTACCATTGCATTTAATATTCCCTACTAAAACGAATATTCCCCGACCAATCGAATATTATATGATAACTTACATACTTTGCAAAATTTATAAATACTACCCACAACTACAACATTATATCAAATCCACACCATAATATTAAAAAAATATTTCGAGAAATTTAAATCTTTATTAATAAAATACGGGGTCTCACAATCTCCCCTCCTTATGAAATTTCGCCCTCGAAATTTACGTACGTACCTGGTATGCCGAACAGGTGAGCATACTTTGACTTCATTTCAAATTCTAACTCTTGAGGTATAACCTTTGAGTGTTGAATACGATTCTTCTTATCCAAGATTTTAACACGTATCTCCTCAAACGTTAAATCATCCGCTATCTCGTTCGGTTCTAAATTAATAATTAATGTGGTTTGGGTCGTCCACATATTTACGTAACATCGATACATTACAAACGTTATAAACACGCGACATTTTTGGCGGTAAAACGAGTCTATAAGCCACAGTTCCTACTCGATCGAGGATTTTAAATAGGCCAATTAAATTGAGGGTTGAGATTTCAGCAACTCTTGTTATTTAAAATAATGCCCTCTTGAACCTTCTTCTTCGTGTTCATCAGCTCCGGGTCTGTGGCTTGCACGGCTTTAACTTTATCGATTAAAGTCGATTCTACTCGTATATTCGTTATCTTCATGTGGGTCCCTCGAGTCTTTAACTCTATCTTCACCATTTGTAAGTTATACGAAATGAGTCTTTGTGATAACAACATCGCACTCGTAAACGCATACGATCTTCTACTCAACACGTCAGCTACCACGTTCGCTCTTCCACGATGATATTGAATGGTACTATCGTAATCTTCAACAGCTCGAGTCAACACCTTTGGCATATGTTACATACATTTTAGTTGAAGAAATACTTGAGGGTTTTAGAAATGGGTTTTGTACTGGGGTCAATACAAAATTTGATTTTAAGCTCTAGGGGTAGGCTAAGAAGTCTTTAGGAATACGTTAAGAAATTTACTAACGAAAGAAATATCATTCAAAACTGTGACCCTCATCCAAGACTTGGATAGTACGTCACATTGATACCAACCGTGACTTCTATCCCTTAACCTGGATAGCACCTCACAATGATACCTATCAACTTGACATCTTCATTCACGATGTCGCTTACAGAAAGTCTGGCTTTGGTGCATTCCACACAAGGAAGTCAACAACGAAAGGATCGGGGCTTTTTACTTATGGCTTGATATGACAATGATTGTCTTTAGTGGTTTGGTTACTTTGAATTCGCTTAGAAGGTTGGTTAGGAGTATGAAAGCTAACAACCTTATGAAAAACAAGATGAGTAGTTAACCAATCGATTTCTAAAATCACATCAAAGGAAAATATTTTCAAAGAGATAAGATCGACAGGTAACGTGAAAATGTCGATTTGAATCAACAAGATTTATAAACAGTGGAGGTAACGAAGGCTCCTACTAACGAAGTTTCAACCAATAAGTTAAAGTCTAACTTCTCTGGAGTCAAATTTAAATGTTGAGCGCAAGCAAGAGAGATAAAAGAATGGGTAGAACCGGTATCTTATAAGGTATAGACTTCACAAGAATTTATAATTAACTAACCCGTGCCAACTTCGTTCGGGTTACTCGCTTTTTAAGAAGTCACGAAAAACGCTCTTCCTGAAACCACCGACTTTGTTTTGTCTGCATCCGCCTTTGGTGCCACCGTCCCAGCTGGACTTGACTTTGGTGCACGATAAAATTGACTTAAATGACCTTCTCTTCTTGAAATTTCCACTTATATTTTCTTGGCCATGATTACCACCGAAGTGGTTACCATTCTTGGCATGATAATTTCCCCCACGATGGTTATCATTGTTCCAATGACCGTTGCCATCGATATGATTATTATCATGTTGTTGGTCGTTACCTTTTGGTTGTGCTGACTCAACGGTCTCATGAACTTCATTGCTTATCTTAGCATTTTCAGCTGTCATTCTCAAATACTGTCACAAACAAGGGTTAATTAACATATCACATATTATCCCTATACTCTGACCGACCAATTAAATAACAAATAAACTTAGGTAGGTCATACTAACGAAGGAATTCCCCGTCTCTCCCCTCCTAGTTCTTGTCTCACATCTCAGCCAGGGATCATATCCCTAAGCTTTGATACCAACTGTGACGCCCCCAAAATAGGTAAACATCACCCATCTTGGGTAGCCACTTACATGGTACATAAATCAAATACAAACTTAATTATACAACTATCGTGTAACATACGACAAATATATATACTGTGAGTTTTAACTCGAATATTGTCTTCTAGACAGTATTCAAACACAAATAAGTCCTCATTACAATTATTATCACACTATTTCTCAGAATAGTGAGGACTACTAATGCTATCATCTGGACCATCACTCCATTCCCTAACTAGTCCCTGCTACGTTCTCATTCCCTGAAGAGAACAGTGAAAGAAAGGGTGAGCTCAACTAGCCCAGTAAGAAATATTATGACTAAGATAATGCAGGATAAATTATCATTAGCCTTCAACAATGTTAAACTGATAAAATATAATAGACATCAAGTTTAACTGCAGCGGAACAAGCAATCCATTAAAAGAGTCAAGTAGAGAATAAAATCTACTATCTTTTATGATTTAAAAGGTTTTTCATCACTTTTATCACTGGGACTCAGCTTAATAAATAATCCACATCATCGAATCACCCCTGCACTACGGCCAAGGATATTCTTTAGTATCATGACCACAAATTATCCATGCACTACGGGCCAAAGATAATCGTGTTTTCATCAATGGTCCTGATCATGCCATAAAATAATTCATCTTTGCTCCAATGGTCGAAGAGAATCCATAGCCATGATCATACCAAAAATTGTCCATCAACACATTACGGGCCAATGAGGACTTTTTCCGCATCATTTGTAACATTACGGTTATGATTATACCGAATAATCCTTGGTCATAATCACACCAAGTCCATCTATGCACTACAGGCCATAGATGACTTTTACCACATCATTTGTAACATTATGGTCATGATTATACCGAATAATCCCTAGTCATAATCATACCTAGTCCATCTATGCACTACAGGCCACAGATGACTTTCAACATAATATAAACATGAGTATGATGACAATGATATAAGAATTCAATAAAACAACTTCAAGAATTAATTTATCTAGGAACCAATAACGTCCAAATTGTCAACAAGATACTGTTTTGTGGTGTAAAATTCAAGAATGCTCAGAAGAATATTTCCATGAAATGATACTGGATGAAGCGCAAATATCATGGATATTCCACTAATTTCATGGAGTATAGAAGTCAAAACTTTAACCAACTGAGTATAATAAAGAATGGAATAACAACAGAAATCACCATGCATGCGGTATCGATGACAGACAAAGTTATTCCAATGTAATAATAAGGAATGTAATAACAATGTAAAATCACCATGCATGCGGTACTTCAGATAGTATAAAAGTTATTCCAATGTAATAATAAATACGAAATAATAAATAATGGAACCAGTCGTGAAATTACACACGACAGGATATTTCGACGTAATATTAAATGCGAATAATAATTAATGGAACCTGTGTCGTGAAATTAACACCGACAGGATATTTCAGAAGAATATTAAATGCGGAATAATAAATAATGGAACCAAAGTCATTGAAATTCACGACGCGGATATTCCAATGTAATATTAAAGAATGGAATAACATAAGGATTTCACCAAGTATAGGGTATGCCACTTATAAAAGTTATGTATAGGGTATGTCACAGTATAAAATTATTCCAATGTAATAATAAAGAATGGAATAACCGAAGTTCTCTTCATGAATAAGAAAGAATAACACCCTTTACGGGTACAACAAATAATATCCCTTACCGTAAAAGAAACCGGTTATAAGAGTAGGGAAGTAGCAGAATACTTTTCTTCTTTCTCTCTATAGTTTTCTCTCTCTAGAGTTTCAGTGAATTCGTAAGAAAATAATGAAGGAATGAGCTTCTATTTATAGAAAATGGACTGCATAGTAACTAACTCATGAATGGTCCAGATTGATTTACTTTAATCTGACGTTCCATATTTAAAGCAAAATCTTTTAAATAAAATATAATATATTCTATTTATAATCTAATAAAACGAATAACTTTATAAAAGATTTTACTGTGCAAACACTATGCAGGCACTATGCAAATACTATGCATAATAAAATATAATATAATCTAATTATTGTCTAATAAAACGAATAACTTTATAAAAGTTTTCATTTTATATAAAAAGATTTTACTATTAGCCTAATAAAACGTAATAACTTTATAAAAGTATTCGCTTTTATATAAAAAGTTTTTCTGCTTTTATTACGTTAATAATACTAATAAAACAAAACTTATAAATCAACAATAATTGAATCAAATAACGTGAGATATACTATGCAACAACCATCAGAAAGTAATAATTAAACAAAAACCGAGTGTTTTCTCACGTGATGCATCAATAATCAATAATACCGGTGCTACTATGCAACCACGCATACATCGTATTCTTTTACTATCGAGTAGTTCAACATTATCAACGGTTAAACTTCCGTCGTTATTTTCATAAAATATTTTTGTCATTTTCTCAATCCGACAATAATTCCATTGTGGAGTCCACCAATGATTGCGCCGTTGTACGAATATTTCCTGCTAAAATGAATATTCCCCGACCAATCGAATATTATATGACAACTTGCATACTTTGCAAAATTTATAAATACTACCCACAATTACAACATTATATCAAATCCACACCATAATATTAAAAAAATATTTCGAGAAATTTAAATCTTTATTCATAAAATCTGGGGTCTCACAATCTCCCCTCCTTATGAAATTTTGCCCTCGAAATTTACGTACATACCTGGTATGCCGAACAGGTGAGGATACTTTGACTTCATTTCAGATTCTAACTCTTGAGGTATAACCTTTGAGTGTTGAATACGATTCTTCTTATCCAAGATTTTAACACATATCTCCTCAAACGTTAAATCATCCGCTATCTCGTCCGGTTCTAAATTAATAATTAATGTGGTTTGGGTCATCCACATATTTACGTAACATCGATACGTTACAAACGTTATAAACACGCGACATTTTTGGCGGTAAAACGAGTCTATAAGCCACAGTTCCTACTCGATTGAGGATTTCAAATGGGCCAATTAAATCGAGGGTTGAGATTTCAGCAACTCTTGTTATTTAAAATAATGCCCTCTTGAACCTTCTTCTTCGTGTTCATCAAATCTGGATCTGTAGGTTGCACGGCTTTAATTTTATCGATTAAAGTCGATTCTACTCGTATATTCGTTATCTTCATGTGGGTCCCTCGAGTCTTTAACTCTATCTTCATCATTTGTAAGTTATACGAAATGAGTCTTTGTGTTAACAACATCGCACTCAAAAACGCATACGATCTTCTACTCAACACGTCAGCTACCACGTTCGCTCTTCCACGATGATATTGAATGGTACTATCGTAATCTTCAACAGCTCGAGCCAATGCCTTTGGCGCATGTTACGTTCATTTTAGTTGAAGAAATACTTGAGGGTTTTAGAAATGGGTTTTGTACTGGGGTCAATTCAAAATTCGATTTCATGCTCTAGGGGTAGGCTAAGAAGTCTTCAGGAATACATCAAGAAATTTACTAACGAAAGAAATATCATTCAAAACTGTGACCCTCATCTAAGACTTGGATAGTACGTCACATTGATACCAACTGTGACTTCTATCCCTTAACCTGGATAGCACCTCACAATGATACCTATCAACTTGCCATCTTCATTCACGATGTCGCTTACAGAAAGTCTAGCTTCGGTGCATTCCACACAAGGAAGTCAACAACGAAAGAATCGGGGATCTTTACTTATGACTTGATATGACAATGATTGTCTTTAGTGGTTTGGTTACTTTGAATTCGCATAGCAGGTTGGTTAGGAGTATAAAAGCTAACAACCTTATGAAAAACATGATGAGTAGTTAACCAATCGATTTCTAAAATCACATCAAAGGAAAATATTTTCAAAGAGATAAGTTCGACAAGTAACGTGAAAATATCGATTTGAATCAACAAGATTTATAAACAGTGGAGGTAACGAAGGCTCCTACTAACGAAGTTTCAACCAATAAGTCAAAGTCTAACTTCTCCGGAGTCAAATTTAAACGTTGAGCGCAAGCAAGAGAGATAAAAGAATGGGTAGAACCGGTATCTTATAAGGTATATACTTCGCAATAATTTATAATTAACTAACCTGTGCCAACTTTGTTCGGGTTACTCGCTTTTTGAGAAGTCACGAAAAACGCTCTTCTTGAAACCACCGACTTTGTTTTGTCCGCATCCGCCTTTGGTGCCACCGTCCCAGCTGGACTTGACTTTGGTGCACGACAAAATTGACTTAAATGACCTTCTCTTCTTGAAATTTCCACTTCTATTATCTTGGCCATGATTACCACCGAAGTGGTTACCATTCTTGGCATGATAATTTCGCCCATGATGGTTATCATTGTTCCGATGACCGTTGCCACCAATATGATTATTATCGTGTTGTTGGTCGTTACATTTCGGTTGTGCTGACTCAACGGTCTCATGAACTTCATTGCTTATCTCAGCATTTTCAGATGTCATTCTCAAACACTGTCACAAACAAGGGTTAATTAACATATCACATATTATCCCTATACTTTGACCGACCAATTAAATAACAAATAAGCTTAGGTAGGTCATACTAGCGAAGGAATTCCCCGTTTCTCCCCTCCTAGTTCTTGTCTCACATCTCAGCCAGGGATCATATCCCTAAGCTTTGATACCAACTGTGACGCCCCCAAAATAGGTATACATCACCCATCTTGGGTCGCCACTTACATGGTACATAAATCAAATACAAACTTAATTATATAACTATCATGTAACATACGACAAATATATACTATGAGTTTTAACTCGAATATTGTCTTCTAGACAGTATTCAAACACAAATAAGTCCTCATTACAATTATTATCACACTATTTCACAGAATAGTGAGGACTACTAATGCTATCATCTGGACCATCTCCGCTTCTCGACTAGTCCCTCGCTACGTTCTCATTTCAAGAGAAACGGTGAAAGAAAGGGTGAGCTCAACTAGCCCAAAGAAGAAATATTATGACTAAGATAATGCAGGATAAATTATCATTAGCCTTCAACAATGATTAAACCGATAAAATATAATAGACATCAAGTTTAATCAAAAATGAACAAGCAATCCATTAAAAGAGTCAGTAGAGAATAAAATCTACTATCTTTTATGATTAAAAAGTTTTTCATCACTTTTATCATTGGGACTCAAATTTTAATAAATAATCCACATCATCGAATCACCCCTACACTACGACCAAGGATATTCTTTAGTATCACGACCATAAATTATCCATGCACTACGGGACAAAGATAATCGTGTTTTCATCAACGGTCCAGATCATGCCATAAAATAATTCATCTTTGCTCCAATGGCCGAAGAGAATCCATAGCCATGATCATACCAAAAAATTGTCCATCAACGTATTACGGGCCAATGAGGACTTTTTCCACATCATTTGTAACATTACGGTTATGATTATACCGAATAATCCCTGGTCATAATCACACCAAGTCCATCTATGCACTAAAGCCACGATGACTTTTACCACATCATTTGTAACATTATGGTCATGATTATACCGAATAATCCTCGGTCATAATCATACCAAGTCCATCTATGCACCATGTGCCACGATGACTTTCAACATAATATAAACATGAGTATGATGACAATGATATAAGAATTTAATAAAACAACTTCAAGAATTAATTTATCTAGGAACCAATAACGCCCAAATTGTCAACAAGATATTGTTTTGTGGTGTAAAATTCAAGAATGCTCGAAGAATATTTCCATGAAACGACATCGATGAAGCTTAAATATCAAGGATATTCCACTAATTTCATGGAGTATAGAAGTCAAAACTTTAACCAACTAAGTATAATAAAGAATGGAATAACAAAGAAATCACCATGCATGCGGTGCTCAAGATAATAGATAGACAAAGTTATTCCAAATGTAATAATAAAGAATGTAATAACAACAGTAAATCACCATGCATGCGGTATTTCGATGCATAGCAGTTATTCCAATGTAATAATAAATACAAAATAATAAATAATGGAACCAGGTCAGGTGAAATTCTCACCGACAGGATATTCTAATGTAATATTAAATGCGGAATAATAATTAATGGAACCGTGTCGTGAAAAATTAACGACGAGGATATTCCGGCGTAATATTAAAGAATTGAATAATATAAGGATTTCACCAAGTATAGGGTACGCCACTTATCCAACAAGGTTATAAGAATGAATAACATAAGGATATCACCAAGATACAAAGTTATTTATATGTAATAATAAAGAATGGAATAACCAAGTTATTCTTCATGAATAAGAAAGAATAACACCCTTCTCAAAAGTACAACAAATAATATCCCTTACCGTACAAAATAAAACCTAGGTTATAAGAGTAGGGATATAAGAGTAAGAGTAATTGTTTACTTTTTTCTTTTCTCTATAGTTTTCTCTCTCTAGAGTTTCAGTGAATTTGTAAGAAAATAATGTAGGAATGAGCTTTTATTTATAGAAAAATGGAATGCATAGTAACTAACTCATGAACGGTCCAGATTGATTTACTTTAATCTAACGGTCCATATTTAAAGCAAAATCTTTTAAATAAAATATAATATATTCTATTTATAATCTAATAAAACAAATAACTTTATAAAAGATTTTACTATGCAACATTATGCGCAGCACTATGCAAATACTATGCATAATAAAATATAATATAATCTAATTATTGTCTAATAAAATGAATAACTTTATAAAAGTATTTTTTTTTATATAAAAAGTTTTTCCGCTTTTATTACGTTTTTATATAATACTAATAATAATAAAACAAAACTTATAAATCAACAATAATTGAATCAAATAACGTGAGATACTATGCAACAACCATCGTAGTAATAATTAAACAAAACCGAGTGTTTTCTCACGTAATCATCAATAATCAATACCGTATTGCTACTATGCAACCACGCCAGACATCGCATTTTTTACTATCGAGTAGTTCAACAAGAGCTTTAACCAGTAAAACTTCCGTCGTTATTTTCATATAAAATATTTTTGTCATTTTCTCAATCCAATAATAATTCCATTACGGGTCCACCAATGATTGTGCCGTATTGCATTTAATATTCCCAGCTAAAATGAATATTCCCCGACCAATCGAATATTATATGACAACTTGCGTACTTTGCAAAATTTATAAATACTACCCATAACTACTACATTATATCAAATCCACCATAATATTAAAAAAATATTTCGAGAAATTTAAATCTTTATTCATAAAATCTGGGGTCTCACAGTTGTGCACATCCACTTGCTGAGTATATCTACGAGCACTACCTATATGATCTTGGAGTTTATTTGAAATATAATTTTCAACTAGAGACAGTTGAGATATTTATATGTCAAGAGAAGACTCACCATTGGAAAGAACATGATAGTAATCTTTTCATTTTTCTTTGGGGTCTATTAGGTCAACCAAGGATAATTCTGTGGGCATTTGATATCTATTATAACCTAGACGTATGGCCTCCCATGTACGATGGTTTCCTTGAGGACTTCCCAAAGATTTTAATTTCTAAAAGAGTTTTTGATTGTACCTTTATGTAAGGTGCCATTGTGACGTGCTATCTAAGGTTGGGACATGAGTCACAGTTGGTATATATTTGTATCCAAACTCACAACATTTGTGTTGTTGTATTTTACACGACAATTATAGTAATAAAGTTGTAGTTGTTTTCTGTACCATGTATTTGGAAACTCGGAATAGGTTGGATGGATTGGACCTATTTTTGGAGCGTCACAGTTGGTATCAGAGCTTAGGGATATGATCTCTGGCGGTGATCGGGGAATAGAACTAGGAAGGGAGAGACGAGTAATATCCTTCGCTAGTGTGTCCTACCTAAGCTTATTTGTTGGTCAGTCATAATATCGGGATATTATGTGATATGTTAATTTGTTCAATTAACCCTTGTTTTGAAGCTGTATTCTAGAATGATATCTGAAATACAGGAGATGAGCAATGGAGAAATCATGATGACAGGGAAGATGGAAACTGAAATGAAAGCAAGGTATTCTCAACTCTTTGAAATACCAGGTACGTAAATTTCGGGGATGAAATTTCATAAGGAGGGGAGATTGTAAGACCCCGAATTTTATGAAATAAAAGTATTCAATTTTTATAGTTACTATTCAGGAGTTACTATTCGTGAGTTACTATTCACGAGTTACTATTCATGAGTTACTATTCACGAAATACTATTTATGCGTTACTATTCATGAGTTACTATTCACGAGTACTATTCACGAAGCATGATAATTTTTTTCGTAAGAAGGCACTACTCAATAATTGTTACAGTAATTACTGTTCAATATTTTATTTTATTGATTCAATAATTGTTGCGTTGATCTTTTATATTATTGTTGTTCAATAATTGTCACTGCACAATATTTCCCATTATCAGATTAATAATTCATATTATTTGAATAATATTATTAGATAACATTATTGGCAATGTCTAGAAAGTTCTGTCGAGGAGAGGTTAGATAATCTAATTGCGCGCCAGTAAGGAGAAATCCTTATCGGAAAGCCCCCTCTTTCCTAGGAACTGCCTGATTGTCATAAATGTGATTCTGTAATATTATTTGTGAATATTTAGTTATTGATTTATATGATAAGGAAATATTTATTTGATGCGGATATAAATGATGGATTTATTTATGTGGTTATAAGTGAAGGAATTAATGCTGAGGTGTTTGATCAGTATTTTGTCAAATTGGAGGTATTAAAAATTACCCGTTTGTGGATTTCAGATATTTTCTGTTTAGAATTTGAAAAAAAAACTTTCTTCTGTAAAGTTATAGAGAATTCGATTTCGGGAGGAATGGACATGAAATTCGTAGTTTTCTGATAAACAGGCTATTTTCTATGAATTATTAAAGTTTCTGATTATTGTTTAAATGATAAAATATTTTTGAAAATTCTAGAATTGGTTGGTGAGAAATGTGCTCAATTGAATTTTTAAATGTGGTGGGTAACAATAGTAGCAGGTAAAGCCATCAGGTAGCAGGTCAAGTCTGCTTCGGCGTGCTAACATTTTCCTATAAATAGAGGGCTAAGTTAGAATTGAAAATCACACCAGAAACATAAGATTTCTCTCTTTCTCTCACTATATTATCAAGCTTATTTTGTGAATATTTTGATACTTTGAGAGTTGTTATTCAGTGCAAGGTTCCTTCGGCTTTATATTCTGGTCAGAAATACTGCTCTTTCGGGGTAAGGGATTTTAAGGGTTATTATGTTTCTTCAGTTTCGTAATTTTTCTGACTTTTAAAAATTCTGGAAAAATTTAAAATGATAATTTGATGAGTTTTGTTGATTGTGTCCAAAAATGACGATTTTTGGATGTATAGATTAAGAGTTATGGATTTTATGAGAAAAGACTATTTTAAAAGAAAATCCTTATAACTCTTTGTGGTTAACTCCAAAACTGATGAAATTTTTATTGGGAGTACATCTATATAATATCAGTATACCCTGTGAATTTCTAAATTTTTGGAAAAAAGTACAATTTATGATAAATGTCTAAATATTCGGCAGTTTTGGCCATATGAAAAATAGTAAATGAATTTTAAAAATTCTGAGAAAAATATATGTTCAATATGGGAATATATTCTGCTAAATCCCAAAAAAGAAATATTTTTGGAACTGATTTGGTATTTTTCATGAAAATGGTCTAGTTATGAGTAAATGAATTAAATATGTTATATGAAGGAATAAAATTGGAAAATATGATTTTATGGCTTGAGAATCATATATGAGGTATATGCAGATTTTTGATGAGGGTTTTAGTTATTGGTGATGAAATTTTATGAGTTTGGCATTTTATGATGATTAAATGAATTAATTAGTAAAGTGTAAACAATTTAAATAAATTATTTATAAGTTTAAGAAATTATTAAATATTGTTGTAATATTAAGAATATTAAGATTTTGATATTATTAAGTGATTTATAACATTTGGATTAAGGTGTTATAAATATTGATATGGATTTTATTATGAAATTTTATCTCTTTGTGTCGGAGTTACTATTCACGTATACGGCACTACTCACGAATACGACACTATTCACCGAAAAATGAAATTTTCCTTTTTGTTCAAGATGTCTATTATGGTTACTATCTTTGATTGAATCCATGTTTTGATAATATTATTTTTATTATCATATATAATATTTTTATAATCCTGGTGAAGAAATTTCTCTTTGACTTGAGTGTAAAGATGGGTAGATTATTGGTATGATCGTGACTATGAGTTCTCTTTGGCCAGTAGTGCAAAGTTGAATCATTGACTGGTATGATCATGACCATTGAATTTATAATTGAATATTTTTAGCTTAAGTGCAAAGGTGAATTGATCAACATGATTATAATTAAGGTTTATATAAATTCTGAAATGATTATGTATTTCTTTGAGATATGAATATCTTTGGCCTGTAGTGCAAAGATGACCTGTTGTTGAATATCTTTGGCTCGTAGTGCAAAGATAACTTGTTGTTGAATATCTTTGGCCTGTAGTGCAAAGATGATCTGTTATTGAATATCTTTGGCCTGTAGTGCAAAGATGAAATGATAATGAATATCTTTGGCCCGTAGTGCAAAGATGAATTTATTAGTATGATTATAAACAGGAACTATAATTTGGTATAACCGTGATCTTTGATGTTTCAGGTAAAGACAGGTGATGAAAATTATCTTCGTCCTTGATGAGAAGAGTAATTAGAAACACAATTATGATTATGAGTTATTGTGGAAAGGAACTGTTGATTGATGTTACAGGGATAAAACATTATTGGTGGACTTTTAATGTGGAGAAGATAATAGACTTTATAGTCTATTTGACTCTTCTAATGGATTGCTCATTCCGCTGCAACTATGGTTGAAAAGTTTTATCATCTACCATATGTTCTAAATCTCTGATTTATTACTGATGAAGGCTATTGATAATTTAATTATCTTTAGTCATGATATTCTTTACTGAGCTAGTTGTGCTCACCCTTTTGCTTCATAATTCCTTTCAGGTAATAAGAGTGTTGCCGGGTCGAGCGGGGATAACAGGGGAATAGAATGATGGTCTATAGCTGTTGAGGTTCCCCCTAATTAGTATGGAAATAATTTTATTGAGAACTTTAGATAAGTGTGTCATTTTGTATACGTCATTTGATATTTAATTTTGGTGAACCGAATAAGGTGAGGTGAACTCAACTTTGGAAGGGTGTTTTGCCACTATCATTCAAGATGTCTAATGACATACAATCTCGTGTTATCATAAGACAGGGTTGTGCACATCCACTTGCTGAGTATATCTACGAGCACTACCTATATGATCTTGGAGTTTATTTGAAATATAATTTTCAACTTGAGACAGTGGAGATATTTATATGTCAAGAGAAGACTCACCATTGGAAAGAACATGATAGTAATCTTCTCATTTTTTTTGGGGTCTATTAGGTCAACCAAGGATAATTCTGTGGGCATATGATATCTATTATAACCTAGACGCATGGCCTCCAATGTACGAAGGTTTCCTTGAGGACTTCCCAAAGATTTTAATTTCTAAAACAGTTTTTGATTGTACCTTTATGTAAGGTGCCATTCTGACGTGCTATCTAAGGTTGGGACATGAGTCACAGTTGGTATATATTTGTATCCAAACTCACAGCATTTGTGTTGTTGTATTTTGCACGACAATTGTAGTAATAAAGTTGTAGTTGTTTTCTGTACCATGTATTTGGCGACTCAGAATAGGTTGGATAGATTGGACCTATTTTTGGGGCGTCACACTATGCATGATAAAATATAATATATTCTAATTATTGTCTAATAAAACAAATAAGTTTATAAAAGTATTATGTTTTATATAAAAAGATTTTACTATGCAAAATACTATGCAGACACTATGCAAACACTATGCATAATAAAATATAATATATTCTAATTATAGTCTAATAAAACAAATAACTTTATAAAAGTATTCTGTTTTATATAAAAAGCTTTTCCATTTTATTACATTAATAATACTAATAAAACAAAATTTATATAATATATAAATATATATATATATATATATATATATATATAAACTTCCGTGACTTCATAAAAAGACACCTCAATATATTTAACAACATTTATCATCATTATTATAATTCATAATATTAATCGATCAGGTCATTCCCAGGAAAGAGGGGGCTTTTCAATAAGAATTTCTCCATATTAGCGCGCAATTAGGTGACCAAACCTCTCCTTGGCAGAACTTCTAGACATCGTTAATATTACAAATAATAATATTAATAACTCTGTCATCTCAATTATTGATTTAATAATATATAAAATATCGACAATAATTGAATCAAATAACGTGAGATACTATGCAACAATTCCTGAAGCAATAATTGAACAAAACTGAGTGACTTCTCACGTAAGCATCAATAATAAATACCGTGTGCTACTATGCAACCACACGTATTACTGTACTTTTACTATTGAGTAGTTCAACAGTATCAACGGTAAAACTTCCATCGTTATTTTCATAAAATATTTTTGTCGTTTTCTCAATCCAACAATAATTCCATTGTGGGGTCCACCAATGATTGCGCCGTTGTGCGAATATTTCCTGCTAAAATGAATATTCCCCAACCAATCGAATATTATATGACAACTTGCATACTTTGCAAAATTTATAAATACTACCCACAACTACAACATTATATCAAATCCACACCATAATATTAAAAAAATATTTCGAGAAATTTAAATCTTTATTCATAAAATCTGGGGTCTCACAATCTCCCCTCCTTATGAAATTTTGCCCTCGAAATTTACGTACATACCTGGTATGCCGAACAGGTGAGGATACTTTGACTTCATTTCTGATTCTAACTCTTGAGGTATAACCTTTGAGTGTTGAATACAATTCTTCTTATCCAAGATTTTAACACATATCTCCTCAAACGTTAAATCATCCGCTATCTCGTCCGGTTCTAAATTAATAATTAATGTGGTTTGGGTCGTCCACATATTTACGTAACATCGATACGTTACAAACGTTATAAACACGCGACATTTTTGGCGGTAAAACGAGTCTATAAGCCACAGTTCCTACTCGATTGAGGATTTCAAATGGGCCAATTAAATCGAGGGTTGAGATTTCAGCAACTCTTGTTATTTAAAATAACGCCCTCTTGAACCTTCTTCTTCGTGTTCATCAGATCTGTGTCTGTAGCTTGCATGGCTTTAATTTTATCAATTAAAGTCGATTCTACTCATATATTCGTTATCTTCATGTGGGTCCCTTGAGTCTTTAACTCTATCTTCATCATTTGTAAGTTATACGAAATGAGTCTTTGTGTTAACAACATCGCACTCGTAAACGCATACGATCTTCTACTTAACACGTCAGCTACCACGTTCGCTCTTCCACGATGATATTGAATGGTACTATCGTAATCTTCAACAGCTCGAGCCAACGCCTTTGGCGCATGTTATGTTCATTTTAGTTGAAGAAATACTTGAGGGTTTTAGAAATGGGTTTTGTACTGGGGTCAATTCAAAATTTGATTTCATGCTCTAGGGGTAGGCTAAGAAGTCTTCAGGAATACGTCAAGAAATTTACTAACGAAAGAAATATCATTCAAGCTGTGTGACCCTCATCTAAGACTTGGATAAGACGTCACATTGATACCAACTGTGACTTCTATCCCTTAACCGGATAAGCACCTCACAATGATACCTATCAACTTGCCATCTTCATTCACGATGTAAACTACGGAAAGTCCGCTTCGGTGCATTCCACACAAGGAAGTCAACAACGAAAGGATCGGGGCTCTTTACTTATGGCTTGATATGACAATGATTGTCTTTAGTGGTTTGGTTACTTTGAATTCGCATAGCAGGTTGGTTAGGAGTATGAAAGCTAACAACCTTATGAAAAGCATGATGAGTAGTTAACCAATCGATTTCTAAAATCACATCAAAGGAAAATATTTTCAAAGAGATAAGATCGACAAGTAACGTGAAAATGTCAATTTGAATCAACAAGATTTATAAACAGTGGAGGTAACGAAGGCTCCTACTAACGAAGTTGCAACCAATAAGTCAAAGTCTAACTTCTCCGGAGTCAAATTTAAACGTTGAGCGCAAGCAAGAGAGATAAAAGAATGGGTAGAACCGGTATCTTATAAGGTATATACTTTGCAAGAATTTATAATTAACTAACATGTGCCAACTTTGTTCGGGTTACTTGCTTTTTGAGAAGTCACGAAAAACGCTCTTCTTGAAACCACCGACTTTGTTTTGTCCGCATCCGCCTTTGGTGCCACCGTCCCAGCTGGACTTGACTTTGGTGCACGACAAAATTGACTTAAATGACCTTCTCTTCTTGAAATTTCCACTTCTATTATCTTGGCCATGATTACCACCGAAGTGGTTACCATTCTTGGCATGATAATTTCCCCCACGATGGTTATCATTGTTCCGATGACCGTTGCCACCGATATGATTATTATTGTGTTATTGGTCGTTACCTTTCGGTTGTGCTGACTCAACGGTCTCATGAACTTCATTGCTTATCTCAGCATTTTCAGATGTCATTCTCAAACACTGTCACAAACAAGGGTTAATTAACATATCACATATTATCCCTATACTCTGACCGACCAATTAAATAACAAATAAACTTAGGTAGGTCATACTAGCGAAGGAATTCCCCGTCTCTCCCCTCCTAGTTCTTGTCTCACATCTCAGCCAGGGATCATATCCCTAAGCTTTGATACCAGCTGTGACGCCCCTAAAATAGGTATACATCACCCATCTTGGGTCGCCACTTACATGGTACATAAATCAAATACAAACTTAATTATACAACTATCATGTAACATACGACAAATATATACTGTGAGTTTTAACTCGAATATTGTCTTCTAGACAGTATTTAAACACAAATAAGTCCTCATTACAATTATTATCACACTATTTCATAGAATAGTGAGGACTACTAATGTTATCATCTGGACCATCTCCGCTCCCCGACTAGTCCTCCCACTACGTTCTCATTTCCTGAAGAGAACAAGTGAAAGAAAAGGTGAGCTCAACTAGCCCAAAGAAGAAATATTATGACTAATATAATGCAGGATAAATTATCATTAGCCTTCAACAATGTTAAACTGATAAAATACAATAGACATCAAGTTTAACTGCAGCGGAACAAGCAATCCATTAAAAGAGTCAAGTAGAGAATAAAATCTACTATCTTTTATGATTTAAAAGGTTTTTCATCACTTTTATCATTTGGGACTCAAATTTTAATAAATAATCCACATCATCGAATCACCCCTGCACTACGACCAAGGATATTCTTTAGTATCACGACCACAAATTATCCATGCACTACGGGCCAAAGATAATCGTGTTTTCATCAACGGTCCAGATCATGCCATAAAATAATTCATCTTTGCTCCAATGGCCGAAGAGAATCCATAGCCATGATCATACCAAAAAATTGTCCATCAACGCATTACGGGCCAATGAGGACTTTTTCCACATCATTTGTAACATTACGGTTATGATTATACCGAATAATCCCTGGTCATAATCACACCAAGTCCATCTATGCACTACAGGCCACAGATGACTTTTACCACATCATTTGTAACATTATGGTCATGATTATACCGAATAATCCCTGGTCATAATCATACCAAGTCCATCTATGCACTATAGGCCACAGATGACTTTCAATATAATATAAACATGAGTATGATGACAATGATATAAGAATTCAATAAAACAACTTCAAGAATTAATTTATCTAGGAACCAATAACGTCCAAATTGTCAACAAGAATCTTTGTTTTGTGGTGTAAAATTCAAGAATGCTCGGAAGAATATTTCCATGAAATGATCTTTGGATGAAGCTTAAATATCAAGGATATTCCACTAATTTCATGGAGTATAGAAGTCAAAACTTTAACCAACCGAGTATAATAAAGAATGGAATAACAATGAAATCACCACGCATGCGGTACTTAGATGATAGCGAGTTATTCCAATGAGAATAATAAGGAATGTAATAACAACAGAAATCACCAAACCTCTCCTTGGCAGAACTTCTAAACATCGTTAATATTACAAATAATAATATTAATAACTCTGTCATCTCAATTATTGATTTAATAATATATAAAATATCGACAATAATTGAATCAAATAACGTAAGATACTATGCAACAATTACTGAAGCAATAATTGAACAAAACTGAGTGACTTCTCACGTAAGCATCAATAATATATACCGTGTGCTACTATGCAACCACGCACATTCCTGTACTTTTAACACCTGGTGTTTCAACAGTTAACGGTAAAACTTCTTTCGTTATTTTCATAAAATATTTTTGTCGTTTTCTCAATCCGACAATAATTATGTTGTGGGGTCCACCAATGATTGTGCCATCGTACGAATATCTCCTGACAAAAAGAATATTCCCCGACCAATCGAATATAATACAACAACTTGCATACTTTGCAAAATTTATAAATACTACCCACAACTGTAACATTACATCAAATTCACACCATAATATTAAAAAATAAAATATTTCGAGAAATTTAAATCTTTATTCGTAAAATTTGGGGCCTCACAATCTCCCCTCCTTATGGAATTTCGCCCTCAAAATTTACGTACGTACTTGGTATGCCGAAGAGATGAGGATACCTCGTCAAATTCTAACTCTTGAGGTATAACCTTTGAGTGTTGAATACGATCCTTCTTATCCAAGATTTTAACATGTATCTCTTCATACTTTAAATCTTCTGCTATCTCGTCTAGTTTTAATTCAATAATGTGGTTTGGGTCGTCCACATATTTACGTAACATCGATACGTGAAAAACGTTATGAACACACGACATATTTGGCGGTAAAGCGAGTCTATAGGCCACAGTTCCTACTTGATTGAGAATTTCAAATGGGCCAATTAAATCGAGGGTTGAGATAACGCCTTCTTAAACCTTTTTCTTCACATTCATTAGTTTCGGGTGTGTAGCTTGAGCGGCTTTAACTTTATTGATTAAAGTCGATTCTACTCGTATATTCGTTATCTTCACGTGGATCTCGAGAGTCTTTAACTCTATCTTCATCATCTGTAAGTTATACAAAATGAATCTTTGTGTTAACAACATCGCACTCGTAAACGCATACGATCTTCTACTCGACACGTCAGCTACCACGTTCGCTTTCCCACTATGGTATTGAATGGTACGATCGTAATCTTTAACAGCTCGGGCCAACATCTTTGGCACATTATACGTTCGTTTTAGGTGAAGAAAATATTTGAGGGTTTTAGAAATGGGTTTTGTACTGGGGTCAATACAAAATTCGATTTCATGCTCTGGGGTAGGCTAAGAAGTCAAGTCTTCAAGAATACGTCAGGAAATTTATTAACAATAAAAATATCATTCAAAACTGTGACTCTCATCCAAGACTTGGATAGTACTGAAAGTAGTATGCACACAAGCCAATCATGTTTGATGATAAATCATATACTTTGTAACAATCTTATTCATTTATTAATAAAAAGTATTAATTTATTAAAGGCTTTTAATTATCTACATGATGCTGTTTTATAATATGTGATAAACCCATAGTTTTAAGCAATGCTTTTAGAATAATGATGATGATCATTCTAATGAGATCTAAATTCTTAGAAATATTAAAACTAAAATAGTTCCCAATCGTTGGATTACTAAATTAGGGATTATTGAATCCGGATAGATTGGTACATACGTTGCTTGCTCATTGGATGAGGATGATTGATCTCATGATCATTTGTGTGGAGACACTAAAGCAAGTATGTAGGTGCTTATTAGAGAATAAGTTCACTGAACGTGGCTTGCTAAGGAATACCTAATGGAGTTTTACTTGTCTGTCAATAGGAATTCCTGTAGTGATAGTAGTACAAGTAATCCTTGGACTAAGATCATCATAGTATCTTGTGTATGATGTGTAAGACCCCAACTTATTATAAATAAAATTGAAATTTTCTCTATTTATTATCTTGAAATAATAAGGAGTTAATTTGATATAATACTTTGGTTATGGGTGAAATGTGCAAATTTTGCAAAATAAACAAGTAGTTATAAAATATTCCTTTTGTCGGGTAATATTCATTTGGTCGTGGAATATTCTTTTTGTCGGGAATCTCCGTACGACGGCGCAGTAATTTATGGGCCCCATAACGGAAAATAGTTGGATGAAGGAAAACGACAAAGTATGAGTTTTTATAATTAACGGCGTAATTGTTACCGTTAACACTGTTGGAATACATGGTGGTTAAAATATAGTAATACGCGTGGTTGCACAAAGAAGACACGGTATTCAAGACAAGATTGTTGAATTATTGATTAAATGCGTGAAAGGCACTACTCAATAATTGTTATGAGTTATTGTTCAATATTTTATTTTATTGATTCAATAATTCTTTGCGTTGATAGTTTATATTATTGTTGTTTCAATAATTGTCACCGCACGAGATTTCCCATTATCGGATCAATAATTCATATTATTTGAATAATATTATTAGATAGCATTATTGGCAATGTCTAAAAAGTTACATCAAGGAGAGGTTTGGTCATCTAATTGCTTGCGCCCAATGAAGGAGTAATCCTTATCTGAAAGCCCCTCTTTCACGAGGAACTACTTTGGTTGTCATAATTGTGATTCGTAATATTATTTGGGAATAATTAATTATTAATTTATATGATAAGGAAATATTTATTTGATGTGGATATAAATGATGGATTTATTTATTTTATATGGTTATTAATGAAAGAATTAATGCTGAGATGTTTTATCAGTATTTTGTCAGATTGGAGGTATTAAAAATCACCTGTTTGTGGATTTCAGATATTTTCTGTTTTGAATTTGGAAAAACTTTCTTCTGTAAAGTTGTAAAGAATTCGATTTCGTGTGGAATGAATATAAAATTTGTATTTTTCTGATAAACGGGCTATTTTCTATGAATTATTAAAGTTTCTAATTATTGTTTAAATGATAAAATATTTTGGAAAATTCTAGAATTGGTTGGTGAGAAATGTGCTCAATTAAATTTCAAATGTGGTGGGTGGCAATAGTAGCAGGTAAAGCCATCAGGTAGCAGGTCAAGTCTGCTTCGGCGTGCTAACATTTACCTATAAATAGAGGGCTAAGTTAGAATTGAAAATCACACCAGAAACAAGTTTTCTCTCTTTCTCTCTCTATATTATCGAGCGTATTCTTGTGAGTATTTTGATACTTTGAGTGTTGCTATACGGTGCAAGTTTCTTCAGCACTATATCCAGTATTCCAGTTAGAAGTACTGTCATTTTGAGGTAAGTGATGTTATTTTCTTCATATATGATATTATTTCTTTCAATATTATTATGCCGAAGTATTGATCTGAACTTTTAATCAAATTTGGAACTTTTTGTGTTGGGGTTACTATTCATGTATACGACACTATTCACGAATACGACACTATTCACCGAAAAATGAAATTTTCTTCTTTTTGTCCAAGATGTTTATTATGGTTACTATCTTTGATTGTATCCATGTTTTGGTCTTTATTTTTGAATTCTGCTTCAAAATTGGTTATTATGAAGTATTATTGATCTTGGATAAACTCTTATACGAATCCCTAATATTTGTCCTTCTGTCTCACTGGATTCATTTTCTTTAAAATATTTTTCATCATCCTTAGTCCTAAATGATGATATTACTGAATATCTTTGGTCTGTGGTGCAAAGATGAATGATTAATTGATGAATATCTTTGGCCCGTAGTGTAAGACCCCGAATTTTTTGAAATAAAAGTATTCAATTTTTCTATTTTAGTAAATGGTTAAATTGATAAAGTTTAAAGTTAAGGGTGACATTTGAAAATTTTTCAAAGTAAGCAAGTTGTCATAAAATAATCGGTGGTAAAATACGTGTGGTTGCATAGTGGCACACAATATTGATTATTAATGCTTACATAAGAAGTCACTCAGTTATACTCAATTATTGCTATAGTAATTGCTGCATCACATCTCTCATATTATTGATTCAATTATTGTCACAGTATCATCTGCATTATATGATATTTTATTAAATCAATAATTGAGACGAAAATGTTATTCATATTATAAATTGCAATATTTACAATGTCTAGAAGTTCTGTCAAGGAGAGGTTAGATAATCTAATTGCGCACCAATAGGGAGAAATCCTTATCAGAAAGCCCCCTCTTTCCTGGGAACAACCTGGTTGATAAATATTATGAGTTATAATATTAATGATGAATGTTGTTCTGAGTTGAATTTGGAAACGCGGATGTAATATTTGAGTCCGGAACGATGAAATTAGTAAAAATTGTCTATAAACACAAAATTTTTCGAAATTCACTATTTATTTGGTCAAAAAGTCAACAGTTGACTTTTTCGAGAAAAGTCAAACTTCAAAATTTCAAAATTTATATTTTTGATAAAAATAGTTTCATTATGATGGAATTATTTATGTTAGTGAAAATCGACATTTATTTCGATAAAAATTGATGTCTGGAGGTTATATTGACCAATTGGGTATCTAACCGGATAAATGAGCAATTGATTGCTATTATTTCACATGATTATAACTAATTGTTCACATGTGTGTTCTATTGATTCACATTCTTGTTACTATTAGGGGAGTTGGTGCAAGATTGATAATACTTGCATGACTAAGTTAAAAATGGAGGTATAGATGGAGGTACTATACTGTAATTCGTATTTTCACATGTCTAGAACTATTAATTCACATGTTTTACTATTGAATCACATCATTTACTATTAGGGGAGTTGGTGCAAATTTGATAATACTTGCAGGACTGAATTAAAAATGAAAAAAAAGTTGGAGGTATGGTACTGTAATTTTTCGAGCCCCAAAACGTGCAATTATCGAAACTATGTTTTCCTATAAATAGAAGCTCATTCTTCCTTCATTTTTCACCAATTCACTAAACCTCTAGAGCATTTATTATAGAGGGAAATTATAGAGAAATTGTAGAGAGAAAATTTATAGAAGAAGAGAAGCCTGCTACCTCACTACTCCAGTATTCAGTTTCTTTCTAAGGTAAGGGATATCATTATTGTGGTAAGGGATATTATTTATTGTACCTGTAAGGGGTATTATTTCTTTCTTATTCACGAAGAGAACTTCTATTATTCCATTCTTTATTAGTATGTTGGAATAACTTGTAAATGCAAAGTACTGCATACATGGTGAAATTGTTCTATTATTCCATTCTTTACTATTCTGTCAGAATATCCTGTCTGTGCTTTACACCGGACCTGGTTCCATCATTTATTATTCCGCATTTAATATTCTATCGGAATATCCTGTCGATTTGAATTTCACCTGACCTGGTTCCATTATTTATTATTCTGCATTGATTATTCTGTTGGAATAACCTGTCTATGCGAAGTACCGCATGCATGGTGATTTCTGTTGTTATTTCATTCTTTACTATTCTGTTGGAACATCCTGTCGGTGTGAATTTTACCTGAACTGGTTTCGTTCTTTATTATTCTGTTGGGAATAACCTGTCTGTGCGGTCTCTATCGCATGCATGGTGAATCCTTCTGTTATTCGATTCTTTATTATTCTATTGGAATAACCTGTCTATGTGGATTACCACATGCATGGTGAATGATCCTTTGTATTTCATTCCTTATTAAATTGTGGAAATGACCTGTTTACGTGGATTATGATGAAAATCATAACAAAAGTATTGGACTGATGAAAATCATGGGTATATGAAGTATTAGTAAGTGTTATGATGAGTTATGTTGGTTATTATATGAAAACATGAAAGTTTCTTAGAAATCACAAAGGGTTGAAAAATTAGATTTTGGCAAAAACGTAACATGAAATTCAATTGACCATATCTCCTATTATATTTTGAATTTTTGAGTGTGGTCAAGTCCTAGAGTTATATCTATGAGTTTTGTAGCATCTCCAAGTGGAATCACTGGAAAAGGAGTTGTAGATTTTTGTGTAGACTGATTTTAGCATAGGAGTTAAAAGTTGGAAATTACCAAAAAGCTACTGATCTTATTTTTAAAAGGGCATTTTCGGCCACTTAATTTATGAGAAAGATTTTGGCCTTTTGGGACATGAAAGTATATGGTATAAAAAACCTCCTGTCCAAAAATGAGCTCATTCTGACTTAAATTGAGCAAGTTATGACCGTTTTAATATTTAGATTTTTCCGACGAAAAATGCTATAACTGGATTTCTATAACTTCGATGATCATGAAATTTAAACTGGAAGCTCACATTAACATGTGTAAGATTCTGCCAAGATTTGGGAATTTTTGGAGCTAACCTTGAGGTAGCTAATTTCTTAAGGAATTAATTAGAAATTGATTTTTGAAAAACAGTAAATGAATTTTAAAAATTCCGAGAAAAATATATTTTCATTATGGGACTATATTATGCTAAATCCCATAAAAGAAATATTTTTTGGACTGATTTGGTATTTTTCATGAAAATGGTTTAGTTACGAATATATGAATTAAATATGTTATGTGAAGTAACAAAGTTGGAAAATAGGATTTTGTGGCTTGGAAATCCAATATAAGGTATATGTATATTGTTGATGAGGAATTTGATCATTGGTGATGAAATCTTATGAGTATGGCATTCTTGAATGATTAAATGCATTAATTAGTAAAGTGTAAACAATTGAAATAAATTGTTTATAAGTTTAAGAAGTGATTAAAACATTGTTATGATATTAACAATATTAGATTATGAATTTATTATGTGATTGATAATGTTTGGATAAATTTAAAGTCTTTAATATTTATCCTTGTTTTCAGTTGATTAATATTTATATCATTGTCATCATCCTCATGCTTATATGGTGATAAAAGATATCTTTGGCTTACATGCAAAGATGGACTGGTGATTATTGAATTGTATATCTTTGGCTTACGTGCAAAGATGGGTTGTTGATTATTGGTTTTATTGTTGTTTATCTTTGGCTTATGTGCAGAGATGAACTGGGTATGATTATGATCAGGGATTATTCGGTATAGATATGACCATTGATGATTTAATGAATATCCTTGGCCCATAGTGCAGGGATGATTCGATGATGCGGTTCATTTATTTTGATACAAGTAATGAAAAACTTTTTAAATCATAGAAGATAGTAGATTTTATTCTCTACTTGACTCTTCTAATGGATTGCTTATTCTGCTGCAGTTAAACTTGATGTCTATTGTATTTTATCAGTTTAACATTGTTAGAGACTAATGATAATTTATTCTGCATTATCTTAGTCATAATATTTCTTACTGGGCTAGTTGAGCTCACCCTTTCTTTCACTGTTCTCTTCAGGAAATGAGAATATAGCTGGGACGAGTCGGGGAATGGAGTGACGGTCCAGATGATAGCATTAGTAGTCCTCGCTATTTTGTTAAATAGTGTGACAATAAATGTAACGAGGACTGAATTTGAGTTTGTATACTGTCTATGAGGACTCCATTGAGAATGGATATTGTCTAGAAGGCAGTATTCTTGTTTAAACTCTCAGTTTATGTTTTGTCGTATTTTACACGACAGTTGTATAATTAAGTTGTATTTGAATTTATGTACCATATAAGTGGCGACTCAAAATTGGGTGGTGAATATCTAATTTTGGGGGCGTCACACGTAGTGCAAAGATGAACAGGTGTTGAGATGAACATGACCAACTGGTGATATAAATGAATATCTTTGGCCTGTAGTGCAAAGATGAATATTTGATTAAAGATGTATATTGATTGTTGTTATAGGGATAAAATATTGATGATGGACTTTTAAATCTTAGAAGATAGTAGAACTCATTCTCTACTTGACTCTTCTAATGGATTGTTGTTTCCACTGCAGAATATTGATCTAAAACTTGTTGTCTATTATATTCTATCGATTTTTATTCATTGAGGACTAACGATAATTTTTGTATATTATCTTAGTCATAATATTCTTTTATTGGGCTAGTTGAGCTCACCTATTCCTTTTTGTTCCATTTTTCTTCTCAAGAGGTGAGAACATAAAGAGGATCTAAGTCGGTAATGGAGTGATGGTTCTAGAAAGATGTTTTAGCAAGATCCTCACTATTTCTATAAAATAGTGTATGAATAATTGTAATGATGACTTATTTGAGTGTGGATATTGTCTAGAAGATAATATTTGTATTTAAACTCACAGTATGTGTTGTAGTATTTTGCACGACAATTGTATTAGTGAAGTTGTAGTTTGTTTTTTGTAACAAGTATTTGGCGACTCAGAATGGGTGTCGTATACCTATTTTGGGGGCGTCACAGTTGGTATCAAAGCTTAGCGATATGGTCTCTGGCGGAGATCGGGGAATAGAACTAGGAGGGGAGAGATGAGTAAATCCTTCGCTAGTGTGTCCTATCTAAGCTTATTTGTTTGTTGGTCATAATATAGGGATATTATGTGATATGTTAATTTGTTTAATTAACCCTTGTTTTATGGCAGTATTTAAGAATGGCTGCTGAGAAAGTTAACAATGGAGTGTATGATACTGTGGAACAACCTTTAGTCACAAACCTGGAGAACGTGCAACAGGAAGGCAATATTCCTCCTGTAAACAACACTACCGAGCAAACGATGAATGATGGAATGTTTAGGAGCTTTTTGCAGTTCATACAAAATCAGACGAGGGAGACTCGTGTACAAAATACGGGTGGAAATGATGGCAACGCGCAGTCTGTTACAGCCAAGCAGTTCAAGGAGTTAGGACCGCTAGATTTCTGGGGAAAGCCCGATCCGATTAAGGTGGAAACATGGGTCAAGCAAATTACCAAGATATTCAATGTCTTGGGATGCACTGAGGAACAGAAGGTTCCATTCGCCACCTTTATGTTCCGTGGTGAGGCAGATTACTGGTGGGAATCTGTGAAGCATACCCAGCCAGCCACACTTAACATGTCTTGGGAAAGATTTCAGAAACTATTCAATGACAAGTACTTTCCAGAAAGTATTCATCATATGAAAGAGGTAGAGTTTATTAGAATGGAATAGAATAACATGACGGTGTCTCAGTACGAGGCGAAGTTCGCGGAGTTATCCAGGTTTGCACCTCATTTGGTAAAAAATGAGAAACGTATGACGCTGATGTTTCTGAGAGGTCTAAAACCCGAGATTTCTCAATACCTTATGTCTCATAAATTTTCTCTATATTCAGATGTTGTCAACAGGGCTCAGTTATTAGAGCGAGATAATGAGTATACTCAACCGAGGGACCACAACCAGGGTCATACCGGTGACAGCAGTCATCAGAGGGATGATAACCAGCGAGGAGGGAAAAATACGGACAAAGGAGGTAACCACTCAGGTGGTAATCGTGGCAATGATAATAGGAGAGGTAAGTCGGGTGGAAATTTTAGAAAGAGGAGATTCAACAATGACAGGAAGACATCAGCAGCAACACCAGCACTAATAACAAATTCTAGGGGAGGAGAACGACCGCCAGTTAGATGTTACAAATACGGGAAAGAGGGACATATTAGCCCAAACTGTCCACAACAATCCAAGGTATGTTACAGCTGTGAAAAGGAAGGTCACATAGCTCGGGATTGTTCTGTAGCAAAACCAAGTTCAGCGGGGATGGTGACTCCAAAGGTCATCCGGATAAGTCGAAATCGGCGGTTCTTGGAAGAAGCGCGTTTGTCGTGGTAGCCAAACGTGAGGAACCCGAATGAGGTGATTACGGTAAGCTAATCTTGAACTCTTCTTGCGAAGTTTATACCTTACTAGATATCTGGGTTCTACCCATTCTTTTATCTCTCCGCCTTGTGCTCAACGTTTAAACTTGACTCCGGAGAAATTAGACTTTGACTTATCTGTTGAAACTCTGTTGGGTGAAACCTTCATTACATCTACAGTTTATAAATCTTGCATGATCCAAGTTGGCACGATCACATTACCTGTTGATCTTATCTCTTTAAAGATACTTGCTTTTGATGTGATTTTAAGAATTGATTGGTTAACCACTCATCATTCCAAAATTGATTGTTTTCGTAAGGTTATTAGTTTTCATATTCCTAACCAACCTATCATACGAATTCAAACAACTAAACACTAAAATCAGTCACTGTCATATCGAGTCACAAAGTTATTCGTTTATTGAAAAATGGATGTCAAGCTTTCTTAGCCCATGTTATGGATTTGAACAGAGACAAGTCAGATTTAAATAATATTTCTATTGTTAGAGAATTTCCTGATGTATTTCCTAAAGAACTTCCTAGTCTACCCCCAGATGTGATGTTGAATTCTTTATTGACCTTGAACCGGGTACAAAACCCATTTCTAAAACCCCATATCGAATGGCTCCTATTGAACTTCAGGAGTTAAAAGTCCAACTATAGGAATTGTTAGACATCGGTTTCATTCGTCCTAGTACATCTCCTTGGGGTGCTCCTGTTTTATTCGTAAAGAAGAAAGACGGGAGTATGCGACTTTAAATTGACTACCGAGAATTAAACCATGTCACCATCAAGAATAGGTATCCGCTACCTCGCATTGATGACCTGTTCGACCAGTTGCAAGGATCACAATTCTTTTCAAAAATCGATCTTCGTTCTGGATATCATCAGCTGAAGATTAAAACTGAGGATATTCCAAAGCGCGCCGAGAACTCGATGCGGGCATTATGAATTCTTAGTCATGTCTTTTGGATTTACTAATGCTCTGCTACTTTCATGGATATGATGAACCAAGTATTCAAGGAATATTTGGATCAGTTCGTTGTTGTCTTTATTGATGACATCCTCATCTATTCCAAAAGTCGTGAAGATTATGAGCACTATTTGAAGCTGATACTTGAAAGGCTTCGTGAAAACAAGCTTTATGCCAAGCTGAAGAAATGCGAGTTCTGGCTTGAGGAAGTAGCATTCCTTGGTCACGTGGTGTCAAAACATGGAGTATCTGTTGACCCAGCGAAGATTGAAGCAATACAAAGTTGGGAGCAACCGAAGTCGGTGACCGAAGTGCGTAGCTTTTTGGGCTTAGCTGGTTATTATCGGAGATTCGTGGAAGAATTTTCTCGAATCGCTACTCCGTTAACTCAGCTGACTCGGAAAGATACAAAATTCTTATGGAACGAGGAATGCGAGAAGATTTTCCAAGAGCTCAAGAGGAGACTCATTTTGACACCTGTTCTGGCAATACCATCTGGTTCGGATGGATTTGTTATCTACAGCGATGCTTCAGGCAAAGGGTTAGGATGTGTTATCATGCAACATGGGAAAGTCATAGCCTATGCCTCACGACAACTCAATGAATATGAGAGGATTTATCCTACTCATGATCTGGAGTTGGCAGCAGTCGTTTTCGCGTTGAAGATATGGAGACACTACTTGTATGGGTAGAAAGTAGAGATTTATACGGACCATAAAAACCTCAAATATTTCTTCACCCAAAAAGAACTCAACATGCGGCAACGACGTTGGCTTAAGCTGTTGAAAGATTACGATCACACTATTCAATATCATCCTCCAAAAGTGAACGTAGTAGCTGATGCATTGAGTAGAAGATCATATGCAAGTACGAGTGCGATATTGTTAACACAAAGGCCCATTTTGTATGACTTGCAAAGGAAATGGAGATAGAGTTAAAGACTTCAAGGACCCATATAATAATGGCGAATATACGAGTAGAACCGAATTTAATCGATAAAGTTAAAGCTGCTCAAGCTATGGACCTGGGGCTGATGCGTATGAAGAAGAAAGTGCAAGAAGGTGCTATTCCAGAAGCAAGAATCGATGAAGAAGGAATACTTCGAGTCAACTCTAGACTTTGTGTTCCTAACGATTCTGACTTGAAGCATAGAATCATGATGGAGGCACACAACACCCCGTTTTCAATCCATCTTGGGAGTACCAAAATGTATCATGATATTCGACATACATTTTGGTGGAACAATATGAAGAGAGAGATCGCGGAGTTTATCTCGAGGTGTTTAACCTGTCAACGTGTAAAAGCGGAGCATCAAGTGCCAAAAGGTCCATTGCAACCACTTGAGATTCCGAAATGGAAGTGGGAACACATTACTATGGATTTCGTTACGGGTCTTCCCAATGTTTCTCAAGGTATAGATGCAATTTGGGTTATTGTTGATAGATTAACCAAGTCTGCTCATTTCTTGCCTATACGTTAGACTTTATTCCCTTGAACATCTTGCTCGTATGTACTTGAATGAGATTATGAGATTGCATGGCATGCCAGTATCCATAGTTTCTGATCGTGACCCAAGATTCACTTTAAGATTTTGGGTTAGCTTGCAGAAAGCTATGGGCACAGATTTATGATTCAGTTCGGCATACCATCCTCAAACGGATGGACAATCAGAGAGGATTATTCAAACTCTTGAAGATCTATTAAGACTATGTGTCCTAGACTTCAAAGGGAGTTGGGATAAGTATTTACCATTGGTGGAATTCTCCTACAATAATAATTATCAAGCAAGTATAGGCATGGCTCCATTTGAGGTGTTGTATGGACGAAAGTGTCGTTCTCCAACATGCTGGGACGAGGTGGGAGAAGCAACGTTGTTGGGACCAGAATTAGTACGCATGACTGCAGAAAAGATCCAAATGATTCGACAACGTATTCAAACCTCACAAGATCGAAAAAAGAGTTATGCTGATCTTCATCGAAAGGATGTGGAATTTAATATTGGAGATCATATACTGTTACGTATTGCTCCATGGAAGGGAGTTACAAGATTTGGGAAGAGAGGAAAGCTCAATCCATGATTTGTTGGTCCATTTGAGATTCTTGACCGAATAGGAAATGTGGCCTATAGACTCGCATTACCTCCAAGCATGTCTCGTGTTCATAATATTTTTCATATATCTATGCTTCAGTAAATATGTGAAAGACCCGAACCATATTATTGAGTTAGAACCGCATTTGAGATAGTAGAAGATTTAACGACGACGAGGAGGTACCTATTAAGATCTTGGATAGGAAAGAGCAAGTCCTACGCACCAAGGTTATACCACAAGTTAAGGTTTTATGGAGGAACCATGCTATTGAGGAAATGACCTGGGAGTTGGAGTCGGAAATGAAAGCAAGGTACCTCACCGCTCAAAACACTGTGCACGACGTTAATTTCGAAGACAAAATTTTATAAGGAGGGGAGGTTGTAAGACCCCAACTTATTATAAATAAAATTGAAATTTTCTCTATTTATTATCTTGAAATAATAAGGAGTTAATTTGATATAATACTTTAGTTATGGGTGAAATGTGTAAATTTTACAAAATAAGCAAGTGGTTATAAAATATTCCTTTTGTCGGGGAATATTCGTTTGGTCGTGGAATATTCTTTTTGTCGGGAATCTCGCATTTACTGACCAGCTATGATCATTTAATGGGCCCCATAATGTAAAAAACGGTTGGATGAAGGAAAACGATAAAGTATGAGTTTTTATAATTAACGACGTAATTGTTACCATTAACACTGTTGGAATACTTGGTGGTTAAAATACTGTAATATGCGTGGTGGTTGCACAAAGAGGCACACGGTATTGCAGACAAGATTTAAATTATTGATTCGCACGTGAAGGTAACTACTACTAATAATTGTTACGAGTAATTCTTATTCAATATTTTATTTTATTGATTCAATAATTCTTTGCGTTGATAGTTTATATTATTGTTGTTTCAATAATTGTCCTACACAAGATTTCCCATTATCGGATCAATAATTCATATTATTTGAATAATATTATTAGATAGTATTATTGGCAATGTCTAGAAAGTTCTGTCAAGGAGAGGTTTGGTCATCTAATTGCGCGCCAATAAAGAGAAATCCTTATCGGAAAGCCCCTCTTTCCAGGAGCTACTACTGGTTGTCATAATTGTGATTCTGTAATATTATTTGGGAATAATTAATTATTAATTTATATGATAAGGAAATATTTATTTGATATGGATATAAATGATGGATTTATTTATTTTATATGATTATTAATGAAAGAATTAATGCTGAGATGTTTTATCAGTATTTTGTCAAATTGGAGGTATTAAAAATCATCCGTTTGTGGATTCCGGATATTTTCTGTTTGGAATTTAGAAAAACTTTCTTCTGCAAAGTTGTAGAGAATTCGATTTTGTGTGGAATGGATATAAAATTTGTATTTTTTTGATAAACGAGCTATTTTTTATGAATTATTAAAGTTTCTGATTATTGTTTAAATGATAAAACATTTTGGAAAATTCTAGAATTAGTTGGTGAGAAATGTGCTCGATTAAATTTCAAATGTGGTGGGTGGAAATAGTAGCAGGTAAAGCCATCAGGTAGCAGGTCAAGTCTGCTTCGGCGTGCTAACATTTTCCTATAAATAGAGGGCTAAGTTAGAATTGAAAATCACAGCAGAAACAAGTTTTCTCTCTTTCTCTCTCTATGTTATCGAGCGTATTCTTGTGAGTATTTTGATACTTTGAGTGTTGCTATATACATGAAGTTCCTTCAAAGACTATATCCAAAGATTCCAAATAAATAATTGTCTTTTTTTGAGGTAAGGGATTTTATTTTCTTCATATGTGATATATTTCTTTCAATATCATTATGCCGAAGTATTGATCTGATCTTTTAATCAAATTTAGAACTTTTTGTGTCCGAGTTACTATTCACATATACAGCACTATTCACGAATACGACACTATTCATTGAAAAATGAAATTTTCTTCTTTTTGTCCAAGATGTCTATTATGGTTACTATCTTTGATTGTATCCATGTTTTGGTCTTTATTTTTGAATTCTGCATCAAAATTGGTTATTATGAAGTATTATTGATCTTGGATAAACTGTTATACGAATCCCTAATATTTATCCTTCTGTCTCACTGGATTCATTTTCTTTAAAATATTTTTCATCATCCTCTACCCCTAAATGATGATATTCTTGAATATCTTTGGCCTTTGTAGTGCAAAGATGAATGATTAATTGATGAATATCTTTGGCCCGTAGGTAAAAGATGAGCAGTGTTGAGATGAACATGACCAACTGGTGATATAAATGAATATCTTTGGCCTGTAGTGCAAAGATGAATATTTGATTAAAGATGTATATTGATTGTTGTTACAGGGATAAAATATTGATGATAGACTTTTAAATCTTAGAAGATAGTAGAACTCATTCTCTACTTGACTCTTCTAATGGATTGTTGTTTCTGCTGCAGAATATTAATCTAAACCTTGTTTTCTATTATATTCTATCAGATTTTTCCCTGTTGAGGACTAACGATAATTTGTTGTATATTTTATTAGTCATAATATTCTTTATTAGGCTAGTTGGGCTCACCCTTTTCTTTTTTGTTCCATTTCTCTTCTCAGGAGGTGAGAACATTGCAGGATCTAGTCGGGGTATGGAGTGATGGTTCTAGCAGGATGTTTTAGCAGTCCTCACTATTTCTGTAAAATAGTGTATGAATAATTTTAATGAGGACTTATTTGAGTGTGGATATTGTCTAGAAGATAATATTTGTATTTAAACTCACAATATGTGTTCAGTCGATTTGCATCACGACAATCAGTATTATTGAAGTTGTAGTTTGTTTTTTGTACCAAGTATTTGGCGACTTAGAATGGGTGTTGTATACCTATTTTGGGGGCGTCACATGATGAGTTATACTTTGACTTATTCCTTAAGACCCTTAGGGTCTATCAAAGGGTATGCTCAGGTATAATAAGTTGTACATGGAGATAATGTGTGATCAATAAAGAATCTACCGCTTCTAGTAAAAGAAGAGAAATATCCTATGTGATTCGCTAAATGACAACCCAGTAGTCCTTGGCCAAGGCAGAATGAAATTAGAAAGGAGTTTCAAATTTGCATTATTTGGTGTTGTGCATTTAAGAGTCGAAATACAAATAATTAAATAAAATAAGACTTGACAGTAATTCCATGTTTTATATTTAATTGGGACATTGTATGGTAGAAGGTTTGAATTGTACGGTAACTATTTACTCAAAGGTTCTTTTATGATTATTGTTGAAATCTATATTATCTGAAAAGTCGTTAATCGCTAGGGAGGCTTATCCCTATTGTAGAATAAATATTATTTATTTAAATAAATTATTAGTTTAATTTATTTATTTAAATAAGATTAGAATTGTTTTAATTGATTTATTCACAACCGGTTTAATATGGAGAACCTAAAGGGTCACACCATAAAAGAAAGAATAATTATTTAAGAAGTTAATGGCATAATCGTAATAATATGTTAAGTATATTTAATTTAATCTATGATGATAGAATAAATTAAATAGCTTAATATTTATTATTTAATATTTTAGAAATATTAAATATAAATTAATAAGAGGAGTCTTATTAATATTATTATAATTATTATTATTTTAATTTCTAAAAGTGTTTAGGAATTAATTTAATATAAGTACTCTCATTTATTCCTAATAGGATTAGGAGAAAAAAATTAGTTAAAGGAGTTTAATTAATTATCCCTAATAAGATTAGGGAGCCCATTTAATTAAAAGAGTTTAATTAAATAAATAATACCTTATTTTAATTAAATAGGGTTACCTGATATCTTTATAAGAGGAGTCTTATATCAGATATCAAAAGATACGCAATTCCAAGAGTTGGAGAGCGAGTACGTTCTTTTTCTATAGAGACAGAAAACTAGGTTTAGCCAACCACCCTTCTTCTTGAATCTTTATTGTTTCTTAGTGGATCACCTCTAGAGGCCAAACACTTGGGTGGCTAACGTTGATCAAAGGAAGGAACCAAACCCGGTGGATTCAAGTTGAACGTGAAAAGGATTGGAGGTGAACTTGTACCTGAGGAAGCTCGAATCTTCAAGGGTATGATTCTTGTTTTTTTTTTGTCGTTTAATTAATAATTGTGCATAAAGGGTGATCCGGGTATATAGTTTGTAAAATTTTAAAATTCTATTTTTCACGTTTCCGCTTACTTTGTGCAATTTGATTGCGTTCATGAATATTACAAATTTAACAGTGGTATTAGAGTCAAACCTTTATGCAAATTATTAATTGTTTTAATTTGATATGTATATTGATATGTGTTTAGAACAATTTAATTGGGCATAATTTGTTGTATAAAATTTATTTTAAAATAAAAAAGAGGAGGAAAAACCGTTATCATTCAAGCAAGATGTCTTCTTTGAGTCCGTGGTGATAATAAATGCTTTTATGTCACTAGTAATTATTTTATTATGTATTATATATATATATATATATATATATATATATATATATATATATCTTTGTTGTCCCATGCTTACAAATCGGTAAGAAATTTGTATATTTTATAGGTGTTTTCATACTTGTATCTAATTTGTAAATTTGGATTGATTTTATGTCATTTTTGTTGCAGGTATTCACCTTGTCATGATGGCGCAACTCCCAACCCAAATGTAGATAATGATAGTTATTCATCTCTAGGTGATTGTAAAAATCCTCTTATCAATGATATTTTCATTATAGATTTTTCAACTAACATTTTGTTTAACAAATTCATTATGAGATTTTGCTGTTTTTGAGATGGACTGCATTCTGTATGCTGTTGTTTTTCATTGTAGGATGAGATTTTGGAATGGAATGCATTTTGCGGAGATGTTGGAATGGACTGCATTCTGCATTCTGAATATTCTGATGAGATGGACTGCTGATATATTGGAATGGACTGCTTAGATGTTGGAATGGACTGCTGAGATTGAAATGGAATGGACTGCATTCTGTTTTCCTTGGAATGGACTGCTATGTTTTCTTATGTATAATTTCATCAAGTACTTTTGGCTTGTTAGGATTTTGGCTGGTTACCTGTTGACCCGTTGTGATGTGGTGGTTCAAACTGTCCAACTATTTTTGGGTGTTTTCTGGTTCAAAAACCTGGCTCAAATTGATATCTCTTATTTTTGGGTGTTTTCTGTCTTTTATGTGTTATTCCAGAACTATTGAACAATGATTTTCCAGTTGTTCCAGAACTATTGAAGTAATGGTAATGGTTTTGAGAAGTAATGGTTTTGAGATGTAATGGTTTTGGCTCAAATTGACATCTCTTATTCTCTTTCCTCTTGTTTGGTACATTAGTAATGGTTTTGAGAAGTAATGGATCAGCAGGAGTACATGAAATATTATTCCAACCCAAAAATTAAACTAAGCCAAACATGAACAAAATTTTCCAGCAATACAACAGACCAAGCTTCAGACCAGCAATTATACTTGTGACAACATCCAATCAAGCAACATTACTTCTCAAAACCATTACCATTACTTCAATAGTTCCAATCAGTATCAAAGTGGTTTGTAGTAATATACTAATGCACATGGATAACAGCTTCAGTTGAAAAATCAGTGTCATTCCCATAACCATAGATCCACCAATCTCATACATAACGTGTTGCTTAAATAATGAAAATTATAAAAAGTTACAACTGATTTAATAACATTAACAACAACACCGCATACATAACATTAACAATTATGACAAATCATTGAGTTAGTTGCAATTGACGCATTTCAATCTTCATAATCGCTAATTCGTTGGAGTCGCTAGTATTCGTTGGATGAGTTGTTACATTTAAACGCTCGGATGTGTCCATCTGCAACCTCCCTTGATTATGCAATACTCGAACATATTCGTCACACCAGCTGATGAAGTTACCACATTGCTGCATATTTTGGGACACAATAAATTTATACAAAAAGTTACCACTTGTGTAAAAGGAACAAATATACAAAAATTGCAATACATAAATACATACCATTCTTGGGCAAGAATAATAGTGTCTACCCGGATTCTTTTTCGACATTGAAAGTTTTACTATACAAGGGCCCGTACCACAACGGCATATGAACGGAGGCCATACGGATGTAGTGGTAGACGAATTTGATGACATATTTTCTATCACCAGACAAGCATAAAAAAGATCATTAGTAATTCCAAATTGTATATTTGAATGATTTACGTCAGCTTGATAGATATAAAACAATTTCTAAAACTTATATGACTATAATGACCATTAGCAGCTTAACATAATCCCCATTTTGAACAACATGAGTTAAAGCCCACACCAAATCAGACTATTACTATCAGTAATCTGAATGTCATGTCAGATTGGATAGAAATCTCGTCAGAAATAATGTTCACACAATATTTTTATATAATAATGTCAGGCACAGGCACCTGTTGCCCATGGTACAAAAAAATTACTCTGGTGAAGTACACTACTACTATATGGAACCATTCATGATGCAGTTACTTTCTTTATCTTTTATTGTTATTATCCTAATAGCACATTGCCATTAGTGCATTACGATTACATTACGAAGCTCCGATACTTTACGTTCCAAAATCAATCAGGGATCCAAACAAGCCCTAAGAGCAATGTAATACTTTTTGCCATAGACTCATCTCAGCTCAGCAAAATTTTCAAACAAAAATTAACCAATTTGTTCAACCCCTTAAACGGCAAAAATGTGAATTTTTGCTTAAAAGCCTTGAAATCAGACTCAAAATGGAATGACCCAACAACTTCAAAATTCAAATGGTCAAATAACTGAATGTAAGTTTTTCAAAAATACTGTCTCATCATGTATGTTTTTTCAGTAAAGAAGACATTCATAACAGAGAACAAAATCACCAATACACTTCCCCCCAAAACAAACCCTAGATCTTTGTATCTACTCAAACCCCAAAACAAAAATTACAAAATTAAGTACCAATCTTTATGAGAATCGTTTACCTTCCGATTCGGTTTGCTTCAGATCTTTACCTTCCGATTTGTTGACACGAGAATCGTTTCTTTTCAAATGGGAAGCAAGAATCTGGGAGAGAGAATCGGCAGGGAGAGAATATGGTGAAAGGGTTTCTGAGAATTCGCAGGGAGAGAAGATTAGATTGGATTATGAGCAAATGGTTGAGCAAACGAATGAGGAGAGGGATTTCGAATGGGTTCAGTCGTTCTGTAGCAATTAGAAGAGAAAGAGGGATTTCGCATCTGTCAAACTCTTATAACTCGCGTGTTTCAATTTTTACGACCCGGATCTGAACTAATGACCCGCATGTTTCATTTTTTTGTTGAGTTAAAGATTTTGATTAAAATAAAATAGTTTATTTTATCAAAATCGGATAAATTAAAATAAGGAATTATTTTGATTTAAATTTGGATTAAAATAAAGGAGATTATTTTGATTCAAATTAGATTTTATACTAACCATTAAAAATTAATTTTATTTAAACAATCTACAATCAACAACAATAATAAAGTGAAAAGTAGATTTTCTAATAATAAAAAAACTAACTTAAACAAATCAAATTAAAACTAGGTTAATTTTCTAAAAGAAAACTAAATTAACTAATTAAAACTAGGTTACTTTATAAATGAATTCAAATAAATAAAGGCTAAGACTCCAATATCCCCAATTATGAACTATAAACCAATTATCCAATTATCCCAATTATTATGTCTACTGAATTGTTAACAGGAATTCTCAAATGCCAAAAGCCCTCTCTCGAGTGATCAATTGCCTTCTATTTAACCCAGATTAATTTTGCTATATCTCTATGCAAAACAATTGAATTAAACTCGTTACAATCCCAATTCCTTATGTGTTACATGCGGCAAATAGATATTCTCATTCTATTCACAAACCTAATTATTCACTGTGCAAATAATTAAGTCACATGTCACCATGCCCAGTTCTAACCCTAGAATTCCTTTCTCAATTCCTTCTAGAGTAACAAGGTAATTATTGATCAGATAATTAATCAATAAGCACAAAGCAAGATGAACAATTCACTTCAACATAAATAATTAGAATAAATCAAATAATCAATTCATAATCATAAAAAGTTCAATTGAAATCTTAATAAAAGAGTTAGTTCATAATTAATGAATTAAAATCAAGAATCCACAATTGAATAGACATTAAAAGATAAAAGTAAGAGAAAGAGAAGAGAATATAATCTATTGTCAAGAATTTCGAGACTCCTCTTTCGCTCCTCGCTTTGAATCTTCAATGGTCTCCAAGTCGCTTCAATCTCCAAAACTAATAAGAACTAGGGTTATGTTCTAATCTAAAGGAGTGTTTAATCTAGTCTAATCTATGTAATCTCCTTTTATTTTATGCCTTACATCATGTATTTATAGGTTACAAGTCCAATTTTTAGTTTAGAACAAACCCAATCCAATTTGAGTCAAAAAGGTGTCAAAATTCGCCCAAAACGCCCAGCCGCACACAAGCCTCTTCCCCAACACCCCAACACTGTTTCATTTACATTGAGAATCTGCCTTATAGCGCCCCCGGCGCTGCAAATAGGCTTAAAATTAGCGCCCGGCTAGTGACGTTATAAGTTTCGACATTTTTTGCTCCGACGTCCTTTGGGAAAATGGCCATAACTTCTTTCGTCCGAACTCCGATTTTGATGATTCAAGATGTTCGGAAAGAGGAGAAGTAGATCTACAACTTTCATTCTTTGAGTTTTTCGAAATAATGTCTGTAGCTATAGTCAAATTGGCTCTGAAGTGACTATTGTGTAAATGGCAAGTCAAAACGCTAATCTAGCCACCCCAAACGTCGATTCAAGTAACTTTTGTCCCAAATCCTACAAAACAATATAAAACATGCTTGAATAGACACAAACACATAAAAACATCCTAAAAGACTTGAGAACAACAATAAATTAAGCCCGAATGTATCCAATTCATGTGTATAAAACTCACTCATCAAATACCCCCAAACTTAAACCTTTGTTTGTCCTCAAGCAAAAACACCAAAATGTTATGCAATGCAATGTAATGAAACTAATCTATATGCCTCACGACTCCAACAAAGAATGATGTAAACAAGTCTATTCAACCTGGCCTTAGAGAAATCAAGTAAACATGATAATACATCATATTAAAACAAATCAAGAATTTCCCAATCAATCATCAAATCTTAGATCGTTATCACCGATATAGTGCGTGTGTGCTCCACAACAATGTTAATCGATATAAAATCAAATTTAACACATAATAGGTCTCTTTAAAGGCATCATATAATGTTGAAAACTCACAAAATTCACTTAACAAGCTAGATCCAACTAAAGTCAAACATCCACCAAGTTCAAGAGTCCAATCCGGATACTTATGCTTTACTTTTCATTACGGGGCTTTTTGCTCTTTTTTATTATTTTTTTTATTTTATTATTTTTTTTACTTTTTTTTAACCATGATCGTGCAATGTCTCATTCCATTAGCTAACAAATGTCACCCCTTAGCGAAGCTTTCGACCAACGACTCCTGCACCATATAAGACCTTAGGCGCTTAGGTTTTAAGATATACCTTCTTGAGTGTATTTTACTCAAGTAACAAAGGCCCCAAACAAAACTAGCCACTTGTAATTTTTTTTTTTTTTTTTTTTTCTTTTTTTTAATAAGCTTATATATCCCAAATTTTCCCCCAAACTTAAGTTTTTTAAAAATTTAGCCATCTCCTTTATTCATGTCTTTTCATTCCTTCACACTAGTATTATCCTTAAGAAATCCATTATGTATCAATTTAAACTTAATCAATCAATATAGTCATGTTATTAACGCCCTAACCTTAATTATACCGGTTTTAAACAGAAAAGATTCAATTCATAACAAGAAATCACATCAAAGCCTCTAATATTCAATACTATACTTATCTACTTAACTCCGGCCTCATCATGGCCAAAATAGACTTTTTACTATCTAATAGTTGGAATCATGCAAATATAAACTAACCGCAACAAACATAGTAAACTAACTTTTTTAATTTTTTTTTAAACAAAAACCTGAATGCAAAAACTAAATGTAAATAACCCGAAAACATAACGAACTACAATGTAAATAACTAACTATATGCAATACGACACTAAAATGCCCCAAACTTAAACTAGACATTGTCCTCAATGGCTAAAATAGAAAAAATTAAAGCAGAGGACTTCGAAAATATAGTAATCTTCCTCCTTGTCCGCTCGCTAAGTTTGGAGAATAAAGCAAGCACATGGAACAAATTGGGCACCACACTTGAATTTGACTTGAATAACTCAGAAACCATGATATAAGCAATTTTATTAAATCCTAAATAAATGCAAATTCCAAACTACTAATATAAAACTAAATAAAAATTAAAAATAAAAATTAAACTTGGGTTACCTCCCAATAAGCGCTTGTTTTACAGTCTTTTAGCCTGACTTTGTCTGGTCAACGCTATCCAATTCCTCTTCGAAAGTTGAGAAACCCTCCATCCATTGGAAATAATATAGCTTTTGGTAGGTTCCCATTTGTAATAGCCATTATATTAAAGTCACCTAGCATGTTTTCTTTAGATAAGATCACATTCAAGAACGCCCAAAGATCTCAGGTGGTTTCTCCATTGTGTCTGCGAATATATTCTGGCATTGAGGCTTGTCAGACACAACAATTTCTTCTTCTATCTTCTCCAACTCATCGCACCATGGTTTCGAAGGTGTACTTGCTTTTACACCACGGAGAGTATTGCCGACGACATGACTACCAATCAGACAAGGTTTTGCAAATCTAACCGAACTCTTGAACTATGGAGGAGAAGGCACTTGAAGCATAAATAACATTGGCTCATCATCATTGGTTCTCACAATTAGTTCTTCACCGACCTTGTTGTCATTATCCCCACTGTCTCCTCTCTTTTTCATCTCGTGGCTCATCCAGTTGTAGAGATTTGGCTCGGGCTCACCATCGCCTCGTAATTCATGTCATAGAGCCAAGGGTATTGAGGATGATGTTTGAGGCATTGGTTAGTTGTTCATTTGGTCTGTAAAATTTTGACTCAATATCTCTTGATTAATCCCCCTCTCCTCACATGAAGCTATGTACTTGGACAAAGTTTCCTCCAAATTTGAATGTTCTTCCTGTCAGTAGTGGAGGTGGACACGAGAAATCCGGTATGGTATGTTGGACTTGGAGCATAAAATTGATCTTGATGAGTATGGCTCCATGAAAATCTGGTGATACCCCAATCTCGATAATAGTTATGGGATAGACATAATTGTTGGGGTAATCACCACCATACTGCATCTCTACCAAAACGATGGCGATTGATGACTCATATGATTTCCAAAGACAATAATCACAAGTAATCGCCACACACTTTGACGACGTTGAGCTTTAAAAGCTTCAAACATCCTCGAAAGTTTCTCAAACTCAGGCCGACAATGCGTAAAATGCCTCGAGTCCGTCAATCTTCGCTCCCTCGGGCGAAGTCATTCTTGCCATCCTTCGACTCTGTTGGGTCTGCGATAACCTCCAATGTCTTGAAGTTGCCTCAATTTGTATTGGCCCACTATATGTACCAATTTCAAACCGATGGCACATTGATGACTCATATGATTTCCAAAGACAAATTTCACAAACCATCGCTACCGCTTTGTGTGGATTGTGGACGCCATGTTTCCATTGGTTGAGTCATGTTGGCCATTGGTATGGCCATTGATACTCAAACTCATCCATGAAAATTAAAAAGAGAGAAATATAGGAAGAGAATTAAAATATAAAATAAAAATGTTTAAATTAAGACTAATTTGATTGAAATTAATAGTTTTGGTAAAAAATTATTAAATTAATTCGATTAACATTGTTGTGGACCACCAAAAAAATCTAAGATTTGATCGATTTGCGAAATTGATCAATCAATGAATCAATCAATGAATACGCAAGTATACACTATCAACAAGTAATAAAGTGAAAGTAGAGTATCGTCCCACAAAGAATTATTTAATAAAATTACCAAGTACTAACTCTTAACCAAATCAATTTTATTTAAACAATCTCAAATCGTGATTTTTCTAATTAAGAAAACTAAATTAATCAATTAAAACTAGGTTACTTTATAAATGAATTCAAATAAATAAAGGCTAAGACTCCAATATCCCCAATTATGAACTATAAACCAATTATCCAATTATTCCAATTATTATGTCTACTGAATTGTTAACAAGAATTCTCAAATGCCAAAAGCCCTCTCTCGAGTGATCAATTGCCTTCTATTTAACCCAGATTAATTTTGGTATATCTCTATACAAAACAATTGAATTAAACTCGTTACAATCCCAATTCCTTATGTGTTACATGCGGCAAATAGATATCCTCATTCTATTCACAAACC